>JABUIW010000200.1:1189996-1206123 GCA_013363375.1 Menidia beryllina | reverse complement strand
TTTGTGGTTGAAATTTGGACTGAATATCCAAAAGACTTTGAAAAAAACAAAACTACAGTTCCTGAATCCTTAACAAACTTATTTTTACATTAAAATCACTGTTAGAATTTTTTTAAAGAATGGATCTTTCCCAGTTTTAGTGTGATGCTTAATTTTCTTTAAAAAGCACTACTCTCTTCTCAGAGTTTTTTTTATGTCAAATGTCGAGCAGTATTGACAACTTATTAGCAAAAATGTCATTTGATATCTAAAATGTTTGTCTTGTAAAATGTTCATGTACTTTAAGTTTTCTATATTTAAAGAGACCACTAAGGCCTCCTCTTTGCTTTTCTTGTAACTCTATTCAACTTAAGTCGCACTGAAAAGTCAAACCAAATTAGGGCCTCTGCATTTGTTAAGTCTTATATAGTTACACATGCACATAGTTACATAATGTGAAGTGAAGTGGACTTTTATTCATTACGAGGTGATTTAATAAGTGCCTGATCTATACTGATCTAAACTATACTGATACTGGAATGCATACTTGCTCCTATATCATACATGCTATATAATTTCATATGATATTGAAAAATAATCGGATGGACTTCAGTTGTATAAAGAATCAAAGATAAATGGGATAAAGTAAAAATATCTCTACATCTAGTGTTTTGCATACAAAGTCATTTTTTCTCCTCTTAAATTCTATTTTTGTTTGCTAATCTTTTTAAAGCACTATTAGAGTAACAACACACAATAAAATCTGATTGTGAGAGAGAAAAAGTTTGTCAAGATTTGGACCTTTAGGCTTTGACTTTTTAAGTTGAATAGGAAATTATTTATTTGATGACCGTGAAATGATCACCAGAAACTGTTTTGGTGCAAATTAATCTTAGAGCAAAAAACAAGCACATGTAAATATAACCGAGTGGGTCAAACATAAAAACAAAGATGTCTTATGTGTTTTACACCATGAAATTATCCTAATGACAAAGAGCGAGAGGTGGGGTACACCCCGGAAAATTTCCACTAGTCTTTGATGTTACAGTATGTCGCAAGAAATAACATAATTTTTTAATATTTCTAATATATATATATTAACAAAGAATCAATGGCTCAGAGAAGTGAAGTTGAGTAAGCATGACATGACCCAGATAATGATATTGCATGTATTTTCTTTGGATCAAACTAGAATTCACACACCCATTTCATTGTCTACGTGCCTTCTTCACCTTTAGAAGTGTGAATGGAGGTACTTATGCTGGCCTTCTATTCATATTTATCGGCCCAAAACCAGTTTCTTTTCCTGTATTGTTGCCGATCACACGCTGTTGCATTCTTGATGCATTGTCTCATTGTAAAGTCCTTAAGACTGGAAAGACGCTGCCAAATGGAGCAAAACTGGAGCAAGATCTAACAAGTTCCTGTGATTAAGTCTTCTTAAACTTAAGCAAATGCGAACATCGTTTTTCCTTTTCAACCAGGCCACTCAGTGACTACAATTAAGGTTTAATCTCAAAGCCTACTCAAGATGGAAAATAGGGCATGATCTTCAGACATCTGCTTCTCATTGTGATTTCAAGATTATCTGGATTCAGACTGCAACACCAATGATCTCAACCAAAAATGTGTCCCTCTGTAAATTCCTTTGAAAAGGCTACAAACTGGCCTGAAATACATTCAAATTCAGAGTTTACACAAGAAACTTGTGCTACAAAGAAAAGAACCAGACAAAACGTCTAAAACTCCAACAGCAAAGCTGAACGGTCCTAAAAGGCCTGCTCTAAATACTAATATTAATACTGTTATTCACTTCTCCTACTAAGTCCTCAGTCATCTCTATAAAATGGACTCACTCTCTATTCCTGGACCATAAGACTACATTTGGGCTCAGACTTATAGAGGCTATTTCCTCGGGAACAACAAGCCTTTGTTCTAAATCTACCTGCATCTCCTAATCACGTCCTGTAAGGTGCCTACACGCCTTACTGTCTTTTGAACATTCTCCCCTTCTTGAACAAACTGAATTGCAACACTGTTCGCCTTAGACCCTCCTAAATTAACCTTAATTTTTTTGTCTTCAATGCCTACATCTGAGTTTCTTAATACTCATTTCTTGTTTCTTCGGCCTTGTGACAAGCTAACCTTACAGCCTGACCAAATATGTCTCAGAATGCTTCTGAACAAAATGAAAATTGCAGGGTTTTAGCCTCCCTATTCACAGTGGTCAATAGGAGTCCACGTATGCAACCCTATCTGGACCCACTAATTTATTTGGCGAGATTGCAGTGCAGTTCTAAAAATATTTAACTCTCAATGTTTCAGTTTTAAGGATAAGCTAACTTCTGACCTACTGGCGTGATTGTGAGTTTTTGGAGCAGCCAGAAAAGTGGATGCAGAGAAGCAGCTGGCCTTCCTGTTAACTTTCCAGCGCAGACCACCTCCAAAAAAAAGGTAATTAAGTTTCAGAATGATCCCACTAATGCGGTGTGCAAAGTGGAAACATGCATTACTTTTCTCAAGTATCAATATTTGTTATACAATTATGTTGGATGGATGACATTACACCTTATCTTCCACAGCATCTAGCATTGAGGTTTTTGTTAGGATCACATTTAAATGCATGAGAAAAGCTAAAAGCTTTTAGATTTTTATGTGATATACTACAGAGCGAATTAAGAAGATGGGATTTTTAATATGTGACACATGTTCAATTATAAGTGCTTCATTAGTGGGATCAAAACACAATGGTATCCCCAAGTTGGAACAGCAGAGCTATAGTCAGGACTCTATTTTGAAAACAGTCGGAACATATATTTTCATGCACTTCATATTGAAGCAGACGAGACATAAGCATTTTTTTGTTGTTGTTGTTGTTGCAGCCACATCATAGTTTACACACTACATATCTGAGCCAGTGGACCACCATGATGTTCTGAAGTTGCTGCTGACGTTGGAGGACGTTTCACAATCTCTCCACCATGTTCTTGTAAATCATCGACGTGTGAGTAATGAAATGTTCTCAGGCGTTAGAAGACTAATTAAACCTCCAGATGTCTCAATAGTTGCAAAGCTTGATTAACAGCAATAAAATGTACAAAACAACATCATTTTCCAGGTGCTTGAAAAGCCCATTTTTACCAATTGTTAGTCACTTTTTTAAAAGTTCCACAACCTGAAAAAATAACATCCAAAAGCATATATATGTATCACCTGTATAAATAGTTGAAAGAAAGAGTAGGCTGTTAAACATTATCTGCCATGCTTTCACTTTTGTGAAGCACTTTATATCCTGGGAGATCTGTTGATGTCTCGTGAGGACACTGTGTCCACATAAAAGATCTCTTTTCAGCTTTTTGACTGTGGATTTTCTCGCTGTGTTTATTTAGATCAAGATGTTGGCGGATTTTGTCAGCTCATATGGGAACACTTAATCCTTTAGTCTCTGAGAAATTCAATGCGTGAAGCGCTGTGATTTTCATTGTACCAGAAAGGTAATAAAATTGTAATATGTATCGAGTGAAACTATTCAACAGTGGTACAAGTATAAGTAAAGAAGTTCGCTGTAAGTTGTAGTACTGACACGATAAAACTGATGGTTGCTTCAAAATTTAACTGGGAATCAATAGATCCTGCATGTTCAAATGCAACATTTCTATCTAAATCTGACCTGTTCGTATTTTTTTTATGCATTATGCGTTCATGCAACAATCTTCCCTCCTCTTAATAAACCTGTTAAAGAGAAAGGATGATAAGGGTTATCTGCATTGCAGATTGATTTGAAACAAACCAACTTGCATCACTTTCATTAGAATTGCATGCTAAAATGAGTTTTTTATTGCCAGGAAACATCTGACTGTGATTTCAAAGTGGGACAGATCTTGTGTTTCCAGCTGCATTGGATTGCATTGTCTAATATGGTTCATTTTTTACTTTACTGCCATAAAGCCAACGGAAACTAGCTTTGTGCACTTTGTTACGATTGTCTTGAGAATGCAGTTCACAGAGTTGATAGATGGATGACTCGGTTGGCTAATCTCTCCAATAAAGTAGCTCCAAATTTCTGGACCAAAGCTATGTGTGCCTTGTTTTACCAATTTTCTTACCTGAGTTTTAGTAAAGTTAGGTAAAAAGTTAAGTAAAAAAAAAAAAAGCTTGATTTTTGGTGTATATACATCCAGCAGGAACATATCTAATGATGCAACATGTTTTTTTGTTACTACTTATTTTAAAAAAAGACAGAGATTTGGATTACATTTGTTGTTTATTTGAAGTAAGAAAACACATGACAGAATGTTGATACAAAAATATGTACATTAAAAAAAACTCAGCTTCTACTTGTGGTGTTTATATATATATATATATATATATGTATACGCACGTACATTTACTCACATTTAAAGCTGCCAAAGAGTGGCTCAATCCTAGCAGGTTCAACACGTTACAGAGAAGTGAACAGTATCGTGGTGATGGAGAAAAACTTCCCTACACTGGTTACACCTTAAACCATACACCAGGCTTATGTGTAAAACAACGATGTGATGGTCCATAGTCAGCGCCAGGAAATCTCAAATCAGTTGAAATACAGTCTGTTCGGTTAAAGATGATATAGCCTGTCTGACTTCAGGCTAAATCTGCCGTTCTCCTCTCTGGTTTTCTCTTGTAGGTGGCCTGCAAAGAAACAATGGTGAATGGTTGAAGTAGCAGTTAAGACTCTCAGAGTATTTCTCTTTGAAGGTTTATCCATTAAATCTTTACCTAGTTTCGTTTTCTTTCATCCACACGACTTCTAATCTCCTGGACCCATTCCTCCTCCGGATTGGCGCAGATGGTCCTTATCTTTTGATTGCGCCTTTTCTTCATCTGGAACCTACATTCGATCACATCACGTAAAGTTATTG
Source organism: Menidia beryllina (assembly GCA_013363375.1). Taxonomy (NCBI): domain Eukaryota; kingdom Metazoa; phylum Chordata; class Actinopteri; order Atheriniformes; family Atherinopsidae; genus Menidia; species Menidia beryllina. Next base: position 1,201,243 of record JABUIW010000200.1, on the reverse strand, counting down.
CAAATGTACGCACTTCAGATGTTCTGCTACTGCTTTTAAATCACTCTGGGCCAGTTTCAAGTTTGTGAAAACAAAAGGCTCAGTTGGCTGAGTGGCATAAAAGAGGACATGGTATTTTCAACTCACACCACGGCTCTGATGTTGCAATCGCCATCTGTTTCCTGCATCCTGTAATCCACAATGTTTTTCTTGATGAATTTTCCGACTTTTGGAACATGGCCGAGACAGCAGTTGTCAAATGAACCTGGAGGGACAAAAAGGTGTAAAGAGATTCCCATTTCCTTTGAAAATGCCATTCCTCATTGTGAACATGACAGAGAAAACAACTGGGATTTGCTCCCCGGTGTGAGCAAATCCCAGTACTGGCGGTCTCTTTCATCTTGACATACCAAATATTTGCTGTTAGTTCAACATTTTTTCCCTCTATTGGCAATTGGCTGTCACTTGTTTACCCTTCCAGATCTGATACGACCTCACTTGGCCCCACATGATCTTCATTATGGCATTTGATGGCATTGCTTTCAGGTTGTGTTCTTTCAGATACACTGGCTTTCCAGGTCTATCTATGCAAAATCTCAAGTGCATGTGTGCTATTGTCTCTATTTGTAGTTGTTTTCTAAATCCTTAAATGTATATTCAACTCAATATGACAGCTTTTTTTTTTGGCAGGACTATAGCTACTTTAACATTTTAAAGTAAAACTGTCCAGTTGGTGTATTGACAATCTTAACTTTTGTCAAACTATGGTTTCAATGTCTAGCGCACACTCTCTGTGTCCCCGATTCTTTGGTCACTTCGGTTTCATTAAGAATTTGGTGCTTTAAATCACATTTCTGTGCCAGCATTTTAGTTTTTAACTACCAAAGTGGATAAAAACAGGTCCGCTCTATTGGCAAAAAAAAGAAAGAAGTGTTTATTAAAGCAGCAACTTTTCCTAATGAAAGCTAAATGGGATCTCTTTTCTCTGTCATTTGTGCCACCACATCAATGTCATCAAGTCTTGAAAATCAAGTCCTGACTAGTACAATTATGGCGTAAAGTATTGTTCTGAACGATTGATCACATTCACACAGGAAATTTTCTCACTGGTTTACTGTTTACTGTTTCTGTTTCTTCTTTCTTTAGACAAGAACTAAACTCACAGTTCTGCAAAACGTAAAGCAAGATATGAGAGCATGAAAACTTATTTTTAGATATAATTTAACGGGAAAGTTCGACTAAGAGGACACAAATGTCAAAATCACAGTTGTTGTGAAAAACTACTAAAAAATCGACCATACTTGCCTTGTGCCAAACTCAGGTACATGCAGGTGAAGATCAGAAGGAGGACGAGAGCGTGGGACCTCATGGCTGCTGCTATTCTTGCAGTTGTTATTCACTTCACAGACACAAACACAGCAAATCAGCAAGTGTTTAAGTCGTCATTTAAAATGCACGACGGCAAGTTTGCAAAAGGAAAAAGAAGCACAGGGCTTTGTCTCAGAAGCATGCAGAAAAGGTCATACCTGCTCACATTCAGGTTTCAAGATATCTTGAGAGGATAAAACCTTTTACCAGTGTGAAGGCTCTGTGTTTTTATATTCTGCTCCCGAACCCACCTCCTCCCCTTTAAAACTTCTCACTCCTCCTTTTACAACTGCTCAGCAAACGTGCAACTTGATCACTTAACTCCCCCAGGCAGATTTTTTTCTTCTTTTTTCATTTTATAGGCGGGTGATTGACAATAGCTTCAAACCTTTTTCCACACATGTGCGTAAATACCACCCAGCACCTCCTAAATTACTGATAAACGAAACTAATTTGCCCTCCAACAAATTGTAACAAAACTGGAAAACTGAATCATTCTTCCTCTCTGGTGTTACGTAACGACAGCTTGTTCAATTTTGTTTTTAAGATAACATCTTTGTTTTAGTATCATGTATACAAAGAGCTGCACCCTAAAACTACACACTATAATCTTTGATCAACAGCAAAAAAGAGGAGAAATATCCTCTTCACAGAAACGAGGAAGAGACGGCAGTGAGGGAACTGAGATTGGGTGTAAGGAGAAAGAAAAGACATTGTAAAATTACATTTCAGAGCTCTGTTGATGGAAGACAGAGCTCATCATCCTTATCATAAAGTGATGGTGGAGATGTATGAGCCCTTCACAGGGGCAAATATTCAGAAAGCAGATCAGTTTACATGTTTCTGAAGTTATGATGGTATGTGAGACTCCCCCAGTCTGTGGTGTGTTTTCTGCAACATGTTGTACTAATCATCATCATAATTATCATCTTCCAGAGCATAAAAACGTTTTCTTCTGCATATTTTATATTCCTCATAAAGTCCATGCGGTGACTTCACTTGGAATGCAGAACTGTATCTGTGAATCTGTGTCTGTGAGCCATTTGTGAGCTAATTACCACTGTATCCAAGGTCAAGTCCTCAGATTCAGTTTGAAACCACAGTTGTTAATGATACATTGAGACAGTTGAATCGGCTTTATTGCCAGAGAAGCTGTGAGCAAATGCAAATCAAAACAAGATTCAATGGTCACCTCGTAAACTCATTTTGTATAAAAAATATGCAACACATCATTTCTGAGAAAAGCCTTTAACAATAAAAAAGAAGAGTGCTTCAAAAGTGAACTGTTTCGCAAGCCTTGTTAGATTATTACAAGCTTTTTTTAATCTATTTTGTAGCAGTAAGTGGACGTGGTCAGTGTGGGGCCCCTCCAGCTGCAGTCCATTCTGCAGGCCGATGCTGCGTCTAGAGTTTCTGCAGCGTTACCGACCTGTGCTGCTTCGGATTTTCACGCTAATCTGTCAGCTGCTCATTTCTCTTCGAGAATCGTGAATATCTCCATGCCACATGTTTGTCACATGGATTAGCTACTGCTCTGCCTCTGCTGGCTATTAAACGCAGTTAGAATTAGCACCTGAACAGTTTTCTGTGCTATTTTTGGGTTCTTTGTCGTTTTGTGACCCCTGACAGTTGGTATTTAACGTAATATTATATTAGTTTTATCGTGTTAGGTGACTGAACGTATCATTGGATTGTAGCCAATGAAATCCACAGTATTTTCACTTTTGTTTTAAGAATCTCAACAGCTCTTGGAATGTGACCATTTTATTGTCCTTTTGTTCTATTTCTCTGTCTTGAAACTGTTGCTCGCACAATAGTAGATGCACACATATTTATTAAAGAAAAAAAACTAAATTTCTCAGTTTCAGCTTTCTTTTTTCCAGAGTATAATTTGATTGTAGAAAGAAAGAAAGAAATTATCTACACAATGTTCTCATTTGTATATTATCCAGTGTCCAACATTTTTCTTAACTGTCATGTGTCTGGAGAAGAGGTAACATTTGTTTCTGTGATTGAACTTCAGGTGATCAGAGTTGAACAAACAGTTATGACAAACAACAACAAAAAACATCCCTGCAAGATCTTCCACTTAGGAAAAAGAATCTCTATCTGCTCTGATCACCGACAGACGCTCTGTAAATATTGCCTGTTTTTGTGTAACTTGGCTTGTTGGATTGTTTGTTGGCGTTTTGCACTTGTTTTTATAGGTTTAGGAAACAAGCTCTTCAAATGTACAGTTTTCTACCAGATGTGAACCACCTCATTGTAATGACCTATTAAGGAAATTTGATGAGTTGAAAAAAGCCCAGAATTGAATCCTTCCTGTGATTTGTATATATATTACTTAACAAACACTTCCAAAAACACTTGAATCTGCTCTGCAGCTCTTCCACAAACCACCACAGAGGTAAATCTTGTGGGGAAATCCATTCTCTGCTTACATTTACGGGATTAAGTTTTGAAATTAGAATGTAAATGCCCCCAGAGCGGCTGTAAAACACCCAAACTCTCATCGAAAACAGAAACTGACCAGGAGGAATTATCAACACAGGTGAGACCAGTATTCCCAGGACGCATGCACACCCCGAAGAACAAACCACAGCTTCTTAGAACGTTTCATCACTTACCAACAACCGTGTTTCTGTACTTACACATGAACTGATGCTGCCAAACTAAAATCTGAGCATCAATGGAAATCAGTCTGGTTAAAGCACATCTTCAAAATGCACTGCGAGTTTGTATGTAACGCACTATGAGACGTGGATCTTTCATAGTTTCATATTTGGTGAATTACATGGTCGATAGTATGAGGGAGAAACTTGTAAATTTGTAGTTGTGGGGCGGTACAGTGGTGTGACAGTTGGAATGGGATTATTTATGATTGTCCAGGAGAATTGATGGATGCATTTCTAAATGATCCCCCTGGGGAACCATGGACATTTCTCAGTTGCTGTGAAAGCTTCTGCTCTCTGTGAGATTTTTAACTCGGGGAATTTCCTGCGTTGAGCAAGAATATAAATGGGGGCTCAGGTCGGGTGAGACGGTTTGCTTCTTGTCAGAGCTGAAAAGGTCAAGGCCCTCAGTAAAAGAGTCAAATTCCTCCTCCTGCATCTTAACTGTACTTTCGCCCAACTTTGCGTTTTGTAATGCTGTCTTTAAGAAACAGGAACGGTAACCCCACCTCCGCCCCCCCACTACCCTTTTCCCTTTCCTGTGAAAAAAGAGCCAGACTCTTCGTTTTTGACCACTGCCAAGCTTTAAACTTTCGTTCTGCGTGTGCTGCCGATTTCTCATGCAGTTCCAGGATGCTTCTGCATGCTGTGACAGCAGCTGAAGCCATCACTCATCTGGCGTTTACGGCTCCTGTGGAACATCCCATCCTGCATCAAATTTAGGATGAACTCATAGTTCCCAGAAAGTTGTAACATTTAACACTTTCAACTTTCAGTTGTGGCTAGAATCTTGGTTTATGGTATCTGCAAATCATTACATAATTTCTTTATCAATATCGTCACAACTTCTTTTAAAATTTTGCCTGTCTGGCAAAACAAGCTAAAACTATTGTTCCACACCATATGTTTTCGGCAGAGGATTTCTCTGGAGAGAGTGGCAGAGCTGTTGTCCTGCCACACAGAGAGGTCTGCAAGACCTGCTGCTGTCATATTTGAAAAGTAAAATGTTTTTCTGTCCCAAAACATCAGCCCAACAACACTCAATTTTCTTAAATATATGCAATTTAGGTCACAATCTGAATCATTTTAGGTAAAAATTCTGATTTCTGAATTCTGATACCGAAATATCTCATAATCAAAGCTTTCTGTGAAATCTTGCTTAGATTTACTCACTTTAGAGTTTCACTTTATCACTGAATTCATGTAAATGACATCGGTTTAGTTCATTTAAGAATTATGCTCTGGCACTGAGCTCATGTTATGCCTATGGTTGGACTCCCAAATCCCTCTTCACTCTATGGTCCATTAGATACCATTAGACATGTTCCAGGAGAACATTCAGACACACAGTTATCCTATTTTAGTGGAATCTGCATGAATTGGGAGCTGGCCTGTTCATGTCAGAGGTTTCTGGCCAATAAGACTTGGTGGCACCCAGAATTTTTACTGCAAAGTCCATCCCAAGAAGATGCACGTCCATAACACCAAGAAATCCGGGTTCTTTTCCTATAGACACCCTAGAAGACTTATGTCAGTTAGAGCCCAGCGCTGATTTACTTTATATGTGAATAACGTACACATTTGTACTTTGATCATTTCTCTGGTTTATTCTCAGGCGTCACACGCAAACAAAAACGATAACCCACTAATTTACTAAATATATACGCAACCTGAATTGAGAATGTGTCCAAATGATTCACCTGATGTGTATAAGAATGAAATGTAACAGTGTGAGAATGTGGAAGACGGAGTATTTTTCCACAAACGGAGAGTGAAAGTAAATGTCCTGAATCTAACCCCACAGCTGTCTGTTTATAGGATGTTGCAACACGCTTTTCTAAGAAGACACTTTGACATGTAACAGTAGGATGGTGCAGATTAGAAAAATAGCCATGAAAAGTGTCTCTTTTCTGTTTAAATTCCAGGGGTCTGCTATTATTTGCGCACGCTGTCCAGAGTTATTACACTGGCCTGAGACTGGGACAATGAAACAACAGCCCATGCTCTGTGATGCAACAAATATCCCTTGGACGACTTGGCAATTCATGTGCATGGTGTGTTGTTAAATAAAAGCCATAAAAGATCTGCCTCTTGATAGTACAAATGTTGATACTATATACTGTAAATCGCAAGTCCATCGCTCCATTATTGTTGACCTCTTTTTTTATGGGAGAAGGGCTGTAATAAGGCAAAACAGCGGTCAAATTTTATGGAAGGAAAGAAAAAAAAACAGTAAAATGTTTTAAAGAGGAAGTATAAAATGTGACCAATACAAGCTTCCCCAGAAACCACTGTGAACGCAACACCAGACGGTTTCCTGGAGGGAGGAAAAGGACAACAAACGCAACTGCGCCCTCTGCTGGTAGGATGACGAAAGTGCAGGACCCCAGTCCTCTGTGTATGCATGTTTAAGTGTGTGTGTGTGTGTATGTAAGTGTGTGTGTGTGTAAGTGTGTGTGTGAGTTGGGGGATAGCAGGAGTTTTGACGGGACACGGAACCACTAGCTTGAACTCTGGAAGGAAATTGGGTTTATTTGCTGGACAGACACTGCAACCATAGAGAGTATCAGCCTTATAACGCTCGTATTGATCCGATATCGATCCCCGTTTCAGCATCGATTCTATCAACACCTAGGGTGGGTCTACCCCCCACCCCCCTAACCCATGTGTAGACCCACCAAAGTCCACCTCGTGCAGCTCTTCCGCTGCCCTAAATGACACTCCTGTGTGGGCGTGGCCGACCGGCTTTCCACGCAGCCACTGAGGAAGCACCAGCCCGACAAGTTAGTCAACACGGACAGAGTGCAAGTCATGCTGACCGCATCGTTTTAACGTTCGCGGGGCCGTCCGTCCGCGTGCCGGGCAGTCGTAGCCAGCCTGTAGCCAGCCAGTGAGAGCTCGCGCTCCCAGCCGCCCGCGCCTCGACGCCCCTCGACCCGGTTTAGCAGCCCGTTAGCTTAGCACCCGACGACCACATGGACCTTCAAAACACCGACGTGAACGCGGAGGCGACCGTGCAGCTGAGCCGCGCCAAGACCCTCCGGCTCCACACGGGCAACCTGGTCAACAGGAGCAGGATGAAAAAGAAATGCCCGGGCTCTCCCAGCGAGGAGGTAAAAAAAAAAAAGACTGGCAAACTCAGGAGTTTCGGCGGGGGGGACCATGTAGCCTGTTAGCTTAGCCTCCGAGCAGGCTATCTGGATAAGAGTGTCCAAGCTAAAAAAAAAAAGCCTTTGTAACGTTGCATAAATAATAAAACTGCAGTTATGTAGCTGTTTAATGGCTGATAATAACCAAATAACCTACATAAACAGCGTGTTGTAACAAACTGGCTTATTCTCCATGGATAGTTTTCCAATGAGAATGTTTGCTGTAGGTTTACAGCAATGGACGATAATCATACTGTATATTAAGTGTTTAAGCTTTTTTTAAACTGCCATAATCCCATGGAACCAGAACTGGAAAAACGTGCTGCACACCACTTAAATATACACGCATTAGATATCGGCACCGTGTTGACACATTTGTAACGCACGAATAGACAAGAAATAGGCACATTGCAACTTTTAGAGTGACTTGTTTTGACAGAAATCCACACCCATGTCAACCCAGAGGCACAAACGGTTTAATCAGTGGCTAATCGTGTCCGCAAATGACTGAGGCTTGCCTTGTGAATTGACTTGCCTATTCAGCTGGCCAGTTGTTCCAGCCCAGTTATCAGTTAAGTATTGTTATATAAAGTTGTGATGGCTGTTCGGTGAATGGAGAGGCTGCAACACTTTTTGTCAGGCGGTGCCCCACTGATCCCCTCAGAGGTGTGTTACTATGGGATCTGTCCATAGCTGGTGTGGTTGTTTTTAATGGCTGTAAACAAGGGCAAAGGTTGAAATAAACTGTGTTGGACTCATTTTTATACATATATGTATAACACACACACCCTGTATTAACACACGTAACTGGTCACTATTATCTTATTGTGACTGACTTGCTATTTTTCTTACATTTCAGCTTCGGGACTGCATTCAGGCCACGCTCAGCGACTGGTTCTCCTCAACAAAACCATCAACCACGGTGAGTGGACGCTTAAACCCATTGTCGTGTGTTCCTGAGGTCAAGAGACGAATGAGATGTGCAGAAATGGGGCGATGTGCTGTTCCACAGTCGGAGTCCAGCGTCTGCCAAAGTAAAACAACTGTGGCCATCTGCATCAAAGGAAGCGTTTGGGCCTTCTGAAAAGAATCTGTCAAAACGAATGTTCATGCAGTGCTGCCCGCCAAAGGCGCCACTCCAAACGGGAGTCTGTCTGTGGGTTTGAGGGGGCGGGAGGGGCCACTGACATCTTTTGTTTAGATTTGACCTGTTGCCTTTTAACAGAATTCCTTCAGAGGAAAATCTATAGAATATTTAGTGTTTCTATCAACAGATATGTGTTGAAAATGGCGGAATTGTGTGAAACGGTTCTGCAGGACCAGCTGTCCTGCTGAGTTCTCTTCTGCCCACGGCTCAGCTAATCTGTCTCAGCTTCTCTCCCCACACTCACACAGAGGTTAGGGCAGCTTTGAATGGCTTTTGCTGACTTCTTGCATAGTTGAAAAGCTCAGCCCCTGCAGAGAAATATTAAGAATGGGGGGTGTTAGTCGCTCTTGGATGTTGTATCTTCTGCCTAATGCACAGGTTTGTAGAGAAGTAACGTGGGGGTGTTGAAAAGTTCACATCCTGAGCCTCTTTTTAGGAAAGCACCAACACGGATTTGACAGTCAGCTCTAAAAGTCAGTCCCAGGTTAAGATAATTGTTGAGTCATAAGATAAAAGTTGAACCAGACTGCTGTTTTTTCAAACAGGACCTGCAGGATACGCTGGTCTGCTCCATTCCTGAGGCAGCAGATGCTATCAAACCGGAGGAGAGGGAGGAGATGAAGGTTTCAGGTCGGGGCAAGCTTTTCTTCTACACGTTAAATGTAAATTATTTCCAAAAGTAAAAAGATCGGAATGCCTTCACAAGAAAGGGCTTTATAGTAGATGTTTTTTTCTTTTTTTTTTCTTTAGGCAGAGAACAGAAGCTCATAATGCATGCATTTGTGTATTTTTTTTAATTACTTTTTTAAATTAAAATGCTGCTTTTACCTTAAATATAAAATGTCATTTATGGAAAAAAAAAACCTTCTGAAGAAGCTCAGAGGAGATTAATACTTACCCATCAGACTCAAACCGGAAAGTATGCATGAAGACGGTGTGTTGATTTTTCTTTTTGTTTGCAGCTAAGCTCTTCCTGTGTGAGGCGGGTCAGTCTGCCATCAGAGAGGCAGTGGAGATGGGTATGTTTTGAATAAAAAACAAACGTGTGGAAAGGTCTTTTAAAGTGGGATTCAGGCTGATCTGTGCTGACACGGCCCTGTCCTGTTTGTCTCCCACCGCTCAGCCTGCCAGATGCTGACCGTGTCTCAGCTCGACTCGGTCAGCATAGCCCCCCCCTGCGCTCCGGAGGGGGACAGCCAAACGCTGGCCCACCTGCAGCCGGCCTGGGAGGAGCTGGAGGCTCTGGTGAGGAGCCGCAAGATTGCAGCCATCGGCACTTCTGATCTAGACAAAGACCTTCTGGAGCAGCTCTACAACTGGGCTCAGGTAGACGGAATTCCCTTCAGGTTCACCGGCAATCTGCTGCAGAAACGAGGCCGATGGCTTCTCACAAGCCATGTTATCCGTTCTGTCCAAAAAGCTCTGATCAGTAGACTGTTTGGAGGCTTAGAAGTCTGCTATTTTCTGTATAAACCAAATAAAGCCATTCATTGCTTAATTTCCTGTCAGGTGAAACCCAGCAGCAACCAGGTCAACCTGGCCTCCTGCTGCGTGATGCCTCCTGACCTCACCGCTTTCGCTAAAGAGTTCGATATCCAGCTGATCACACACAATGACCCCAAAGGTAAACTGCTGCAGTTTTGCCTCACTGTTGGTTAGATTTAGCGAGTTCTATTTATTTATTTATTTATTTATTTATTTATTTATTTATTTATTTATTTATTTATTTCAGTTCCAGCATGCAGATGTGTTCATGATAAACCAACCACTGGCCTAAACCTCATGATAGTCTACGTTCTTTCTTTTTGCCAGCAAATGGAATGAAAATCTAAAAATGATCTGCCATTTTATCCTCAATATTTCTCATTAGCATGAGACAGGTATTTTAGTCCATTGGGCCCCACAATGTCTTTACCATTTGTATGTAAAAGTTTGTTACTGTTAACACAAGTAGTCCATATATGCTTATGGAGGTCAGTTGTGAGAGGAGTGAAAACATTTTTTCCTGCTTAACTTTCAGTGTCAATGAATGTGGTGTCCAGTACGCTCCAGTTTGAAGCTAGCTTATCCAATAAGCATCCAAGCTAGTTTTTGACTCACTCGGGGAAACTATTGAAACTTAAATGTGATAGGTAATAGAGTAGCTTTTACAAAACAGGGTCTAGTTTGTAAGAACAAAGAATTTTGCGTTCAGGTTTTAACTTGAACTACATGTCTTTTGATTTGTCATTCTCCAGCTTATTTCTCTGCAGTATTAGATATGGTTAGTAAATTTATTCTTTAAAAAAACTACATATATACTTGTTTTTTATAATAGAAAGAAATTTAAAAATTGATAGTTTTGCTTAATCCAAACTCTGGGACGGTTCTTACAGACGATTTTGTGAATTCAAATGTCTCAGTGGATTATAAATGTGGGTTTTTAAACATGAATTTATTTATTCATTTTTCCCCCACAGAGCTGATGTCTGCTGCCGCATTCCAGGAGGCAGTCCGTGAGGGGGCGCAGGTCCTGGACACCACCGACTGGAGGCTGGAGTGGGTCCTGCGTTACTCCGTCATCGTCAAAAGCAGAGGCATCATCAAGTCGAAGGGATACCTCGTCAGTGCGAAGAGGGCGAGCCCCTAGCCCCCCGACAGCGAAAACAACCGCACGGATGAAGCCATTTTCCACTCTTCTCATCACACACACACCACACAAAGCTCCAGCTCTGCGTAACGGATGGTGCCAATCACCACACGTCTTGAAGTAGTTAAACTTTTTGATGAGGCCGCATTTTGGATTTCTTCTGTTTAACAGACGGAAATAGTCAATACTGTTGTCTCCGTAAGACCAAAAACAAAGGAGAGATGGATGAGATCAAGCCTGTATTCAGCTTCTGAGAGATATGATTTGATGTGACTTGAACAGATGTGGAGAAATGAGCTGTAG
>JABUIW010000200.1:1133973-1149996 GCA_013363375.1 Menidia beryllina | reverse complement strand
TATATTTGAAAAAAACAAAACAAGAAAAAAGAAAGCAGCTGTAGTTTCAGTGAAACTATGTCATGGATAGTCAGAGTTGTGTGCTGACTTGTTGAAGCCTTTACCTTAAACCATCCATCCATTTTGTGAACCGCTTATTCCCATATGGGGGTCCAGTCCATCGCAGGGCCACACAGAGACACACAAAACAGGAACAACCACACACACTCACACTCACTCCTTAGGGCAACTGGAATGTTACCTGAAACCAGCACAACTTGAATATTTTTTTCCACAAAGAATGTGAGGAAAGCAAAAAGCTTTTATTTTGAGGTCTGTCTTTCCACTTTTTTCCACTAGCTTCATTCAGGTCCTTCAGTTTCCTTTGACTTCCCTCATCAGTTCACCTCCCGGCATCTATACTGTCTCACTGGTTTTTCATTCCATTAATTACTCTCCCCTCTATATAAACCATTTCATTATTTGTCAGGTCCTTATGTCAATTCTTGTCTAGTCTAGATTCCCCCTTGTCGGTTTTTAGTTTGTGTCCCGTCATGTTTAGTTTAATCTAGTTATCCGGCTTTGTTGTAGTTTTAATCAAAACCTGCATTTGGATCTTTCCCCAAAATCTGTTCCAGGCCACATCGTGACAAAAATCCTATTCAAATCCATATGAATGTTACAATTTACTACAGTTATTATTTATATAGAATATCATTAATTCTCCTCATATATTCTTAAGTCAGGGTGAAAGTCTCCGCTTTTTCCCACCTATCTCCTTAAGAAACTCAACATCTTCAGTGTGTGCATTTTCACTCCGGTACACTGGGTGCATAACTTATTGCTAATTAATTCATGCATGTAATCTTTGAGGTTTCTTCTCACCTTAAACCAGTGAAGCATATGTTTTTCTTAAAATCAACACCAAGCTAATGCACACAGCTTCACTTCACAGGTGCCCAGTCCAACCTATGCTGTCAGGTTTCTAGCACTAAGAGTGCAGCAGCAGGTAATTCAGTGCCTCACTGAACACCACTTCATCAGTACATGCTGGTAGAACATTAGTTTTTGCTCTCGTTCTGAACGTAAGTTTTTAACCAAAGCGGGTGAAAAATCTGGAGTTAGGACCACGCCCCGGTGCCTGTGTGTGCCAGCTTCTTTAACTTACAAAGGAGAAGTCTGGAGCATTTTGGCACAGCAGCCTGGGGAAGACAGCCTGTCTCTGGACGCGCTCCTCCTCTTCAAAGACGTTTCCATACATGAAGCCATTCAGCATGGTGGAGTGGGCATGAACATCGATGTAGAACTCCAAACTAACCCTCTGATGGAAGAAAACAGAAGGAGAACAGACAAAATAAGAAAAGATAATACAAAAATCTGAAATAAAAAAAAGTAGTGGGTAAGGTGTGATTGTTTTCTGACAGACATTCTCCAGCAGGGAGAAAATCTGGACCTGGTTTGACTCTCGGGATGACTTCAGTGTGGACTCCAAATACTGTTAAGCCTGAAAGGAGCCAATCACCCACACATAACTTCAATCAAGCTGTCCTTCAGAAGGGCAAAGCGTAAGTACATACATGGGCTGGTGAGCTGAGAGGAATATGGTATAAACACACACAGTCTCATGTGGACGTCACCGATTCATCACATACACTCAACTTATTTATCAAGTTAATATTGACTCCGTATTGAGCGTGTAATGTCTTTTCTCTGAAGTACATTCTGTGTAAAATGGATTTGATAAGATCTGTGTCTCCTGCTTGACTCTGTAAGCCTTCAGTCCATACACACACATGCTACACGCACACATATATATATATATATATATATATATATACACACACACACACACACACACACACACACACAAACTTCTTGGAATTCAGAAGAATGGCTTTTATTCCAACTTCTGGTTATGAGATTTTATAAAACCCAACAACATGATACTTGGCTCAGAAGTCTAATACATCATTTATACCTATTTAGCTCTTATGCATATTTTTATAGGTCAAATATGGAATGTGGAAGAAGTTTTAAAATACATTTTGAGGTTTTTAACATGTAATGTAATATAAATCCTGCTTGCACTAATGGAATGAAGCTGAAATGTTTTAAATCTGCCAGAGCCTCTATGAAATTCTGATGTCTGATGTTTCTACCCTGCTTGAAGGATCAGAATAAAGAAAAAAAGCATCTATCTATGTGCCTGAAACGTATATTTTATTGTTTGAAGTCACCATCACCTAGAATAAAACACTACCCTAGAGCAACTGTAAAGTCCAATGTTTTATAAAGTGTATAAAGCCAATGAGTGATGGAGGAATGATATGCTTGGTCAATGCTTTTGGGGGGGTGTCCTTTAAAGTCTTCTGAGAATTGAAAAAATAAGCCATCTACTGTCACACTGCAGAAGAAGGAATGTGAGAAAAGCAAATGCAGCTGCACTGCAAATACTTTTCCTTTAGTCTGGTGTGTTGTTATTTGTTGTACAATATTGCAAACCACACAGTCCAGGATGCACCCCCCCTCCCCCCCACTAAATACTGGGATAGGTTCCAGTAGCCCCGCGACCTTATTTGGGAATAAACGGTTCATAAAATGGATGCATTAATGGAATTACGAACCGCAACTTTGTGTTATTGTGATGGAAGCACATAATAAGCATTTCAATTACATTTCAGTAAATTATGAAAGATTGTGAAAATATGTGACATTTAACTGATTTTAATGATCATCAAAAAGCTCTTAGCTGGTCTTAAACCACAGTCATCAACCTGAATCAGTAAGGAAGCAAGAGTTGGCAAAAATAACCTCACTTCAATAGTCTTGAACTGATTCTGATAAGGGCAGGCACACAAACCCTTGTACAACACCCACACACCTTCTGACCCTTAACTATAGAGCAACACCCACCAGCACCCCTCCTCTTTGCCTGCACTCTCTATCTTATCACTTTGCCCTCGTCCTCCTGGTTTCATCCTTCAGCTCTTCTTCCCCCTCTTTATCTACTTCCCTCTCTGCTCATTAAAGATTCAGCACAACACCTTGTTCCCTGTGGGTCATAAAGAAGAGGAAGGAAGGGAAGAGCAGGGAAAAAACGGAAGAAAGAAAAATGTACACGTATATAAGTGAAACAAAATCAAAATTTGGTTGGAAATAGGCGTGCGTGTCAACATCCAGAGGAGGCAGGAAAGAGCAAACGGGGAAAAAAAACAAAGATGGGCGACAAGGAGGAAGAAAGGGAGGGAATAAGTACATAAAGACAAACGGTGAGGAGAAAATGAGAGAAAGACAGAGAGAAACATAGAGATGTGTGCGGAGAGATTGGCAGGAGAGAGGCAGAGAGAGGGAAGCGGTGCCTGGGCGGCCCGGCCGACGCAGTGTGGCTGTGTTTGAAATTCAGCTCACAGCCAAAGCAATTTCCTGGCGGTGGCTGTGCTGTCAGCTGCTTGGCTGGCTGGCGGTGAAATATGGTGGCTGAGAGTCGGCCGCTAGCAGCCCCCGACAACCTGATGGATGGAGCCCCAGAGGAGAGAAACAGCAGCAGGAGCATGTGGGGCTGGGTTCGGAGAGAGGTGGCGGATAGGGGGGGGGGGGGGTGGGGAGGAGAAGAAAAACAAAAGAAGAAAAGAACAAGAGAGAAAAAAAAGAAGCTAAATGCAGCCAAGTGGACAGTGGTGGTGATGTGAGGTAGACAGAGTGCGAAATTTACAGCGAGACAAAAAAGGGAGAGTTAAATAAGGGATGAAAATAAAGAGAGGAGGGGCACGGGAAAAAAAAGGAGGGAAGGAGATGAGGGATTGTAGAAAAAGACACAGGTAGTGTGATCCAAGTCTAATAGGGAGAGGGAGGAGGGTGGAGGGAGTTGAACCAACAAGCCAGGATTTGGATGAGGGAAACTAGCATAATAATCACCTGGGTCTCCCCCCATTGGAGGTGAGATGGCGGGAGGAATGGAAGTCAAAAGAGGAAGTAGGAAGCAGACTGAATAGGAGCAGTTAAAGGTGCAAATAGGGATTAGTCAACAATTTCTTAGATGAATGACACCTCCTCAATTTCTAATTGACAATTTTCCATCTCTGGTTAAGACCTAAACATAGAGCTGAACAACAACCTTGATATTTGAACTGCTGAACTTGAACTGAGAGTTCTTCAGTGATGGTCTCACTCAGGGAAAAAACACATTATAGGAATATCAATCTTCAACCAGCAATGCACACATAAATAATACACCATAAATGCAATAAACAACAAAAAATGAGGGAACATTATTAAACCCTTCCCCTGCTCCCACCGACCTCCAAGCCCAAAGCATTAAGAGACTATCTCCTCAACAGAAGACTTCAGGAAATACCATCATAAATAGGTCTAATCAATCTTATAGATCTGAAATGAGAAAAGGCCAGAGGCAAGTTCAAAGCAACATTTTTGAAAATGGATTAGATTTGTGCAGTACAAGAAAGAAAAAAAAGATATCAAATAAATGAAGATGAATTCAAATATGTATGAATAAAAGAACTCTAACTGGATATCCATCCATTTTCTATACTGCTTATTCCCAACAGGATGGCGGGGGGGGCTGCCAACAGCTGACAACGGGGGAGAGGCGGGGTCCACCCTGGTCAGGTCGCCTGTCCATCACAGGGCCACACAGAGACAAACAACCACACACACCCACATTCACCCTGAGGGGCAATTTAGAGTGTCCAATTAACCAAACATGCAGGTTATTGGACGGTGGGTGAAAGCCGGAGTACCCGGGGAGAACCCACAGACACAGGAGAACATGAAAGGTCAGATAATAATAGATAAAACAGAAAAATATACACAAGAACAAATACAATGCAAAAAAAACGCTGAATAACAAAAATAGACCTGAAATTTGCTCTATGATAATATCAATGCAGTCTGATGCCAGTGGGTTTTGGCCCACCGATTTAGATGATATCAATCATAAAAGCACTGTCGGTTTAGTCCTGGAATTAAATGGGATACTTCCAGGAAAGGGAGGATTTTCTGTTCATCAGAAAAGCAAATATGACACATCAAGTTTTATCAAATATTCAGAACAACTTAGATAAATGACCTGAGAACTAATATCTGGGGCTCGGCCAATATATTTGTTGTTTATATTTTTTAAAGACATTAGGCCAGACATCTGAATGTTTTAATCAGGAAAAACAATCATTTATGGGATGTCTTCTTTCAATTCTTTCCTGAAATTTGGAAATCAATGCATTCGTAAATGAAAAAGTCATTAATAAAAAAATAGTACCCAAAACATATTGATTGGACATTAAATTGTTTTCAGCTTTAATACTAAAGTAATTTGCGGAAGAATAAATAAAGATCCCAAAAACACAAAAGTAAAATTAGCAGCAAAGCTACTTGACTCAACCACAGAGAAGCCAAAATTGAAGATTCGACACCTCAGTAAACACAAGTGACACTGATTATAACCTGAAAGGCCTCCGCACGGAGCTGTGAAGGTCTCCTTGAAGGACAGAAGATGATCGGCAGTTACAGCCGCGGAACGCCAACAATGTCATGTCCATGCTTACCACATTGCTCAGTTAATGCCTTGTCAATCAAAGCGAGACATCTATGAAGGCCCCACCACTGTGATTGATGCTTCAATTAAAAGCCCGCTCTGCCCTCCAGAATTGTTCATTTCAAATTGTAATTAAGCAATTAGGGGCAATTAAGACACAGACACTGCTGAATGAAAGTCAGGAGACAATTTAAGAGATTGAGAGAGAGAAACAGAGAGGGTGCAAGTGTTCAAATTAAACCTCTCGGAGAGAAACAAAAGCCCCGTCTTGCTGCAGAAACTCCTGCGAACTCTCAACTCGCGATGAACTTGCAGCGACGGCAAACACTTTAGTGTAAAACCTAGAAGGTCAAACGAATGAAATTCTGTCAGACAAGAGCTTATCTGCTGCATATTAATTAGAGCGGGGTGTGGAAGTGCAGTGGGTGCCATAAATGGTGGGCTTATCTTTACATGTAGAGGAAAATGAGCTGATTGAAGGAGGATTACAAGCTCCTGAATGCAGTTTTTGGCATCAGCAGCATTACTTTCGAGGAAAAAGTGGGGTTGAGGCTTAGCAGGAAAAAAGGAGGCCTATAGTGCCTAAGCAGTGCTTAGTAAACCAAATAAGACTGTTAGAATAGGGCGAAACACAGCAGTCTCTAAAGTTGGTTAGATAGTTGACCATTTCTCCAGCCTTCCTTTGTACTTACAGGTGGTTCACAAGTCGTGTTGTTTGCTTTTGAATGTATTTTTTACTGTGAGAATAGTGCCATGTCTGATACCATTGAGGCAATCCTTCCAGAAGTTGGTTCTTACTGACGGTCAAAGTGAAACAGACTCTTAGCAGGATTTTTATTATGCCTTGAAATAGCCACACCTGCATATATCTGTGCATATGTAAATAGATCCAGCCTTTATCTCCATTCAGTTGTCCACTGCTTTGAGGTACTGGTACACAACTTTGTCTGAAGTGAAATACTGTAAAGCTTCTCAACGATGCTGTTGAGAAACACACCCACATTTGAGACTAGGCTGGAAGAAAAGAAGACAAGCATCAAGAAAATGAAGAAGCAGAGTGGATTGTATAAGAATGCCTATGAGCTTAATTTTAATTAAACTACTGGCAGAGTGTTTAATTTATTATATGTGTGACTATATTAAGCATTAAAAATTAAACTGGCTAAACAGAGAATGTTTTGGGAATGTTATTTGTTGCTATTGGTTCTCTAGCAGGAATGCATGGGCTTTGCTCTGAGTTCTTAATTCATATTATCGTTACTTACATGAAAAAACATGTTAAGATGGTAAAAAGCCTGATTTTCACTGGAGCACAACACTGTTTATCTACTACACTTGGCTGCGTATTTTACATGCAACAAGACAGATATCAGATTGGATTTACATGTGATTTACCTATTGCCATTTGTGCAATTTAACCAAACTTACTTTCAGTTTGCTGTGTTTCATGTTTTCTTTCCTTTTGCAACGTATTGTACTTTGGATTTATGTTCTTTGGATTCGTCCTTGCCTCGGCTGGAACCTTTAGTTTTGGTAAATAAAGCTTATCCTTTCCACCAAATGTTTGTCTCCCCAATTTCTGTTTGCTTTTTGGTTCTCTACACCATCACAACACAAAGAATTGAGACAGCCTGTTGTTACATCACCCATGAGAACAGAAGGTTGCAAACACTTCAAAAGCAATAATTGACACCTCAGTGAATTTAATGACCATAAATCAACATGATCAATGGAGATGACTATTGGTACCAAGTGAAAAAAAGCCATTTGAGAGAGGAACCAAAATAACCCTTCACTAAAAATAAGCCTAATAGTCTGAAACATTAGGGTAAGGGCTCTTAAAGGCCAAAGAAACATGATGAGCCAGAGCTGATGAGAGACCCCATGCTGCATTTCATCACAATGCCAGCATCTAAACAAACAAAGCAACACAGGATCTTTACCACAAAGCCAACTTCCAACCAGCATTAGGATCTGGGCCAGAGGACATTGCTCTCTCCTGTGGCACAATTATGAGATTTACTTAAGTTTCATCAGCGCTCATGGGCCTTCCACGAAAGGTTTTGGTTGTTTTTTTAGAAATAAAGATAGCCATGTGTTTGATATGATAAAATGATTCGTTAGTTGGATTTGACGATAATTAATCAATATACATTGAGAGACTGAAAACCATGTTTTACTGATCAGTGAAGCTGATTTTAGGCCTGTTCAAATATCAGAGGCATGGCACAGTGGTTCTAAGACAATCAAAAGCTGACCCATGCCAAACACTGCTCAAATACACCACATCCAGTTTATGAGAGGATACAATCTATCTGCAGGGCCCAAGTTGACCTAATTTATAACACTGTGGTTTTACTGTATTATGAGATTGTGGTCACATGTTGAGGTAGACTTAGGGTTAGATTTTAGAATCAGCAACAACACCAGCCTAATCACTCTCTTTCTAAAAAACAAAACAGCTGGAATCAAGAGATTTGTTCCTGTATCTAAACTGCTCAAAAACAAAACAAATCCAAAAAATTAAGTGGCGTAATAAACCATTTTAGCTGTATCTTTCTTTAATTCCATGGGGGCATATATATACTATAAAAGTAGTAGTAGTATAAAAGTATAAAAGTATGCTCCTGGAGCCAATACATGGTTAATTGCTCTCAAAAACATGTATATACAAACCTAAAGAGTTACAGGATTGCAGTGGCCATTTATAGTTGCTCAGCCTTTGCAATTGCATCTAAATAGTTCAAAAGCTAAATAAAGTGGTAAAAATATTTTTATTTAAAAAGTACAGATAAAATGCCTGGAGGCTATTTATTTCTGCTGTCTGGTGACTTAGTTGTGAAATGCAGAACCAAATGAGAATCAGGATTTTCACACCAAAAGATGGGGAAATTCACCATAATTACACCCACCTACAGTGGAATCAACAAATATTTCATGTGTTGGAGAGCACCACAGGTCGGGGCGCGGCGACAGAACATGGCAGATGCACGACCTGCTTCATGGATGAAGCGAATGACAAAACTCTGTCTCCATCTATCTGATTTTCTCCCCTCGACTTCTCCCCCATCGTCTCACTCCTTATGGTGCCCCCAAATTGATGGTGGTATTTGTCTGTTTATGAACACAGAGGTGACTTGTAATCAGGCTGAACGGGCACAGGCCCCGCTGCGCTTCGGGCCGTTAGTGACACATAAACCACATAAACCACCACATCTGTTTGGAGAGTTTCCAGGAGAACCTGAAAAGGAGCAATAAAGCAATACTAAGTAATACGAAAAGAAGGCAAAAAAAAGAACAAGCGGAAAACTGAATATAATATTTTGCTGAAGAAAAAAATATTGCTTAAAAGCTTTTGAACTCTCTTGAGAAAACTGAAAACGACTGCCAAAAATGGGAGAGCTTCATCTGTATCTTCCTGTGAAAAGCAGACAAATCAGCATCCAACAGAGGCAGAATAAAGCAGAAGATGATGGAGGGATTGAAATGATGCGGTGATGATGGGGAAAAATTGGCCATAAATCTCAGAAATGGATCAGAAATGCTTGGCTGACACCAAAGGACATTTTAATGCCCATAGAGGGAAGAGAGAGAGAAGACACAAGTACTAACAAAACACACACACACACACACACACACAGGCGGTTTCTGAAAAAAGGCAAATCTAACTGTTGAGCAAGAGACAGAGACAGAGACTGAGAGCTGCACTGAGGAGTCACAGACAGAGGGCATTAGGATGGATTTCAGAGCGCAAAATCTATCTAGAGACTGTGATGAGACCTCATACATTTGTTTAAGATTGAAAATTAATTTTCTAATATTAAAAAGGTCAAAAATAAGCCAGGGCAACAATGACCTCTTTGTCATCTTTAACAAATTATCCAAAATGGCAGTGTCAGGCTGGTGGGGACACATTTGCCGGTGATGAATGTTTCTGGTAATCAGCCAATCAAAAAGAATTCTTCTTCTGCTTTTGATAAATGAGCTGGAAAAGCACTGCTTTAGGAAGGAGATGGGTCCATTTGTTTCTTCCGTCTCCTTTCCATTTTTGTCTCCCTCTCCATTTCTCTCTTTTCAAAACAAACAACAGGGTGGCTTGGGAACAGATTATAGCTCCTTGCATCACTGACTCCTTCAGCCATTTTCCCTGCTGACCAATGTTCAGCTACAGATGGTAAATGATGGAATTTTTTAAAGCAAGTTTTTCTTCAGATAGGTATAGAGAAAGTTAACAGCCTTGCTATGAGCAAAGGACTGTCCTTCACATTATGGCTTCTTAATGACACCGATATTTAACAATTCTGATTTGCAGTTTGACACTTGAGTCATGAATCTACAAATGACTGCTTTGTATTCTTTGAGTTAGTTATAAATCATTTAAACTACAAACAAAAAGAAAGAGACTTTATGAATATTCATTCATTCTCAAAGATATCTCCTTTTAGCACGTGACATCTACATAACAGTTTGTGTCTGTGAGAAATGCACACGGTGTCGGTAAGTATTTAATGCACAAGGTGTCATTACAAACACAAACAACTTTTAGGGCAAAAAGCAAAAGCACGATGAGTGGTGTTTTCTCGGAGTTGATTTATGTTCAAAACCTTGACATTATCACAGGTTTATTTACCTTCTGGTTTCAGAATGAATAAATTGAGTCTACACTTTTATGATATCACCAAAATGTAGAGTTGGTAACCGATATATTTTCAAAACATATACGGTATATGATATAAGGTATAAGGATGTGCTGGAACTTAAGATGGCTTTGTTTGCTTAAAATCACATTTGGATTACTTTTTTGGGGGGGTAATACAACATTTTTTCATTCAGTTCTTTTAACATTCAGTTTTTTGTTCATTTGAGCTTTTACTTCAAAAAGTTCCAGGACCAAAGTGGAGCATAAAATCTTATTTAGGTCACTGTTTACCCTTGGGCTGTTGAGTCCAGATATTATGAGCAGTAGTAAATTTCTATTGAACTGTTTGACAAATAAAGGAAATGCTGGGGTAAACTTTTGTACCGAGTGGCAAATGGCCGGCAACTCAGAGCCAGTTTGTGAAGTTATCGTCTGAGTAGGACAAAGAAACTATTTCACCAACAGGAAAAAAGAGAGCTGCTAAAATGACAGTGATAGGGAATCATTTTAGAGTGATTGAAGTGTCTGTCTGTCACATGAGTGGAGTGTCAAAGTAAAAATACTCCTTAATGGATCACAGGGCAATGTGACTGATTTATGACACACATGAACAGACCTGTTGGAGTTTAAGGAGGTCATGAGAAAGCCTTGGAGTTAGATTTATGTTCATAGCTCACAGCAATGCTGCACTGTGTCTCCTACCTACGAAACACAACTTACATCACACATGTAAAAGTTGCGCATCATAACTTTTTACTTTGTTGCACAGTTTTGCCCATATTGATAGGCTTAATAAAACAGTTTAACATTGACCACACAGAGATTTAGATTTAAGGGACAAACTGTGTTTGATATTGTTATAACTTTCTTTTCTGCAAATAAAACATTTGAGAAACACAGCAGCATTAAGGTGCATTTGACTGAACAACGTCAAAGTAGACTTTTGCCTTTTTTTTTTTTGTCCGTTTTCCCCCCCCCCCCCCCCCCCAATTCAGGTAGAGTATAGTTGGGAATTTTAAGATCATCTTTCAATAGTAGTATTTGCTTTTAGTCTGAAGGCATGTAGGGGACATCAAATATAAATTTAGATATGTCATAATGACTTACCCCAAATGGATATTGCACTTTGTGGTACTTTGAAACTAATCTAGCAACACTGGAACAGAGGTTAGACTACAACAATGTTAAAATGATAAAATACAAACCTGGGTATTTATAATTTGTCTAGAAGGTGTACCATCTTCATTGAAAATGAATCTGGTATGAAGCTGTTTGTAAGGAGTTGCAGATTTAGCCTAACCAGAATTATTTAAATTCTGGCTAGACATATCCACATGACAGCTATGATACACCGGGAAGTACTCAGATGATGCGTTTTAGGCTGTAAATGCACATAAAGAGGAAAGCTATATCTATTGCCATGGTCAAGATAATCTTTTTATCATTTATTATGCTAGTGTAAATCAAATAAAAATATGTACCCACTGAGTATTTATAAAGTAGAAGCCCTATCATGAAAATCTGTGGGACGAATAAAAAGCAAAGAAGCTATCAAAGCTTGTTCAGCCTGTTCAAAGGGACTACAGACTGCCTCAAAGTTGCAACCACCATGTTTCGACACATAACTGCGCTGATACCAAATTCAACTGCTGGTTCATGGGAGCTAAAGCACAGACATTTTTTGTTGAGTTATGTCTTCAACTGCTAATATAAGTTCAATAACAAAATACAAAATTACAAACTTATTAGAATGAAGAACCAAAAATTACAAACATGGTTGGAGTAGGGTAGGTTAACTATTCCTATGTTATTTCTGCTGATCTTCTCTTAATGGAGTCCTCCTGCTGAGCCCTCCAACTCCAGATAGCCTCATTAGACCCAACGCCTACTGTGTGAGATGCTCATGAATTGGAGGAGGGGGGGGGGTCAGGAATTGGCATTGAAACTGGCATCTGTGAGCCCCAGACATGAGTCGTGTGTCTGATGGGATTAACTGGTTGTGGCTATACAGACAGAAGGGTGAAGAAGAGGAGAGGATGCCCAATCTTCCAAATGAACTCCTCAAGACTGAGGGCAATAATCATGGAGATGAGGAGCTGCACCAGGCCGAGAGATGGTGGGGGGGGGCTGTCAAGAGCACACAAGAGGGAACTGAAGACATATGACCAGCAGGAGTGGACGTGGGAACATATGGTGCAGTACGGGGCTGACTGGGGGCCGCTTTACCCGGCAAGACAAGTCAAATTCTCCGTGGCGGCAGGAGATTAAGAGGCTCCTATTAATTAAGACTGAATGTGAGCAAAAGTGCAACACTGACAACATGAGGGGTTACAAGCTTTGGTTTAATTGCTTACACATGAGCTTTGTCACTAGTTTAATTTAAATCAGCTTCAAAAATCTGAGAAGGTTAGATCACACTTGGGGGACATATGGGTCATGCCAACAAAATAAAGACTAAATATTTGGCTCTTTTTTCCCCCATCAAAAGTCTCATGTACCTTCTTTAGATTCTGCCCCTCGAGACCACAAAGAAACAATCTTTTTTGCAAGATATAAAATCATTAAAATAATTCAAACTTGCTTGTGGAAAAAAATAGCCTGCAGACCTACAGATGAAAAAACTCCAGATTATTCCACCTTGAAACATAACTACAGCTTTGAATTCATTGGTGTCTGGATGTGTATGTGAATGTTTGTCTTAGCAGAGCATGTTTGTTACGGTGCGTGCGCGCGCGTGTGTGTGTGTGCGCGTGTGTGAATGACAGGCATGAGTGGATCACCCTGCTATGACAGAGTCTATCGATCAGCGTGTCAGTGCCGGGGGAAAAGGTTAATCTGCCCGATGCCAGGTCTGCGCCTCACCACATCTCTGGTCTGCCCCGCATCCCGCCCCAGTCTGCTCCCTCTCTTATCAGGATTAGAGGAGTGTACAAAAAGGGCAGAGTATTCCCAGGACACACACTGACCTTCAGTAATCCCACCGACCTGACGTTCTGCTTATAATTAACATCAGGAACAAAGAGGGAAAATCCCTGGCCTGCATGTGTTACGTTCCTCTTGCTGAACGACTAAAGCTGGAGAGGGAAAAAAAAAAGTTACAGTAGAGTTTAAGAAGGAAAGCGCAGAGTCTTGCTTCACTAATGTCTTTTGAATGGCCAGGAGAGCCTAGTTGACATTCCGGAGGTGCTGACTGGCCTCACCGCTCTCCCAAGCGCACACACCCTAAACACTGATTGCAGAAACATGCTGAAACAAGCACTGAGACAGAAAACAGTTTCTGGGAGCTCCAGACACTTCTGAGGGGATGGAACGGTCAGCGCCGGACGGAGAATGTGCGGGCTGTTCTTTAGACATGCTCACCGGGTCCTGGTTCATCTGCACGATGAGCTGCTTAACGGCGTGGAGAGTGGGGTGGGCCCACGGAGACGGATCCTGCCAGTGGCGGTTCAGATCGAAGCCCATCAGAGAACATCTGCATACAGATGTACACACACGGGGAAAAAATGATTTACGGCAATATATGGAATTCTTTATCTATAGATCTGTATTTTTGGAGCATAGTTTGTTTTTTAGGGATATGTTTCTGATCCGTTTGCTGTTGTGCAAACGTTCGATGCTGCTCTGCTTGATCAGATCATGTTGGTGAAAGCTGGGATGAATGAAAATGAAGGAAAAACAAGACAACTATAGAAAAATTATGACAAAATACATAACTAAAAGCAGCTCTGCCAAAAAGAAAGCTAGTGGAAAACTTCACAGCTATATGAAGTTCTACAGGTTGATGAAATACTTATATCTGAAACAAAAATACTTAACCATATATCATAATTTGATTTGAATCACAAAACCTTTGTAATATTGATTATCTCTTTTTTGCTATCATTTTTCAAAAACAATCAGCTGGTAGGAGTGTGCTATCATCATACATGGTCATTTCCAACTGTCATTTCCAGTTCTATAGCTGCCACCTCACAACTAAACTCACTGTGAGTTCCAGCGGACATAAATCCCAGTGTAAAGTTTGTGAACTTTGTGACACTAAATTGGATTTCTGTAAGCCACCAATCCACCATAGTTGTACAGGCCAAGAACAGTTTGCACTGCTGTGAGCTGTAATGATTTCAGGATTGAGATTTTCTGGCCGTTTGCTTTGTCTATGGGAAGATGAACATACAGTCCTTCTGTAACAAATGAGAATTAAGCTGTTTGTTTAACAGAACGCTACTACATGCCCTGATTTGACAGAAGGATCACGGATTACTGCCTCTCCTGCTACATTTTCTACATTTTGTCAGCAGGTGTTGAGAGGACAGGAAACGTGGGGAGAGCGTGACATGTGAGAGGTCTGGCTGGCCTGGAGCTGAAGACACGACGGGGACGAGGCCAAACGGGTGCCCGACCTGTGGTGGCCTCCAGCTGCCATAATGGGATGTTTACACGTAAAGAAGCACCCTGATCCGTGTTGTTTGTGGCCACGTGTATCTTTGACATTTCCTGAAGTCCCTGGTAATGACACAGGTGTTGCTGTTACCCCGAGACTGCAGGGCGACTCAGAGATCAGCCAGCCATGAACGGAGCGCTCATCCCAGGTTAACTAGCATCGATTCTCTGCTCTGCATGGCCCAGTCTGCTCTCCACTGTATCCTGCCGGGATGGCCGTGTGCTATACATGTTCCTGTACTTGTGTGTGTGTTTGTTTGCAGGCGAGACAAACTGTGAAAGAGCACAGCGACATCCATTAAGTGAGCGTGCGTGATTGAGGACGCGAGGACAGTTGCTTTTTACCTTCTGTCAATATGAAGCTTATCACCACTCTATGTGAAAGCAAACTAATGAGAGTCTTTAAGTAGTGTCTATTCAAAGTCAACAATAAATACTATAGACTCTCACTGATGGGGAGCTAATGAAAGCTCCTGCGGATGTGCTTTTAGCGGCAGTGGACAGGCAACGCCACTAGATGGCATTCGCAAACACAGTGGGAGCCCACTGCTGATGCTTATCTCACTGAGCATTAGTATTCTGGGGGCTGAACCTATTAAGTAAAAGGCAATTATGAGGAAGGGAAAGAGAAGAGAGGAGAGGAGGATACCCACAGAGCTGCAGCTACAGTGTTAAAAACAGAGAGGAGGAGAGGATGGACGGAGTGCTGGGAGAAATGACAGCCCTGAAGCCCAGCCCTGTGTTCTAACAAATACACCGCTGTTAGCTGTATGTATTCATTAAGCCTCCTAAAGGTCAATTTCAGAGGATCTACTTCCCCATAGGATGAGTAGGAAAATAAGAAAAAAACATGGAATGACTGAATTCTTTTCAAGGTAACGATGCATTCAAATGAACAAGCTAAACACGGCTTATTTTGTACCTGTAATTGCCCAGGTAGACTCCATCAGGATTCAGCATAGGGACAATCTTGAAGATCACATGGTCCCGCAGGATCTGGGCCACTGGATGCTGGCTCACCAGGAAGTCAATCACACCTGTCACGCATTCACATGAATCCGTCCAATACACACACAGACACACACACACACACACATACACACAAATACACACACACACACAAAAGTGCACACAGAGTAAAATGGACTGAAAAAGGCAAAAAAAACAAAGGCGGGCAGGCAGTTAATTGAGTTTTGAGAAACAAAAGGAGAGGGAAGGACAGCAAGGGGGCATCATCCGAATCGAGGGAGGAATAGGAGACGTCAAGTCTAAATCGATACAAATAGAATGGAGCTGACGGCGCTAGAAAAACAGACAGCACACAGCGGGCTAAGAGCCAAATCATCTGATCATGACAAGGCACACACATAGATAGATAGATAGATAGATAGATAGATAGATAGATAGATAGATA
>JABUIW010000200.1:1082330-1128303 GCA_013363375.1 Menidia beryllina | reverse complement strand
GGGGGGGGGGGGGGGGGGGGGGGGGGGGGGGGGGGGGGGGGTTGGTGCGTACGTGACAATGAGTGAGTGAAGGCGGCGGAGGCAAAATTTATGCCCACACTTCGAAATCAAAGTGCTCCCTCAGCAAATTTCTCACCTGCCAAAGTCACACACAGCACAGCACAGTGCCGCTCATTCTTTTCGCTGGGAGGAAATAAAAAATTAAAGGATGTCGAGCCATGATCAGCACTGATAAATATGTAAATTACTAGGGAGAAGGAAAATGCTGGTGGAAAAAGAACAACATAAATCTAATGGATTCTGAAGGTCAGCCTTGATTGTGCTGGTCAGCTCTTTCTGTGACAGCAGTCTCAGGAACTTTGGGTTCAGTCTCATAACTTCTGACATGATGTAATTAACTGAGATCTTCTTCATCATTCCTCTTCAGCTGGTACAAAGGAAGTCCTGTCAAGACTTGTTGAAGACAGGCATATATTTAAATCCAATTACCTGCGTTAAAAGTAAATTTGATTCAAGAAAGATGGAGGGAGGGTATGCTTGCCTTTTTTAAATTTCACTCGTATCCAATTTGAGGCACTCAAAGGCACCTAATTGCTAAAGTTTGCTACATCCCCCCAAATGCAAGACAGTACCATATCTAAGTTCTTCGTGCTCAAGCATATATTATGGGATTGTTCCTTAAACATGAAAAGAAAAAAAAAAAACGTACCCGCCACAGTTTTATACCACAAGTCTGAAACCAAGGTCTTCCTATATATCTGCTCTGTAGATTTTACATTGTTATAAATTAGCCTCACTTTGGTGAAATGGCAATAGGACACGCTGGTTGCTCTGCTCAGTGCATCATATTGAGGAGAGGTGCAAGCTGTAAATTGTCACTGACGTTGAATTTACACAGAGCCTTGGGATGAGAGGAGGCTGTGCTCTGACCAGCTCAGTGAGCCCCAACAAGCATCAAAGCTTCACACCCCCGCCTCGCTCCAGCAGCTGACACCACCTCAAGGACAACCACACAGAGCGGGCCGGATAGGGGAGAAAGAACGGAGACAGAGAGAAATGGAGGTATGTACTGAGGTGCAGAGGGCTCCAAAGTGATAAGAGTTTTATGGCTCTGTTTTCGTCCCCAGGATTTGACCAGGTCCCCGACTTAAATTTTTTTTTGCGAGTGAGCGTGTGTGCGCGGAGAGCCGGTGGCGTGTTTCTCAGATTTATTCAGCTCATTTTATTGAGGGGAGGCAGAGATGCTGCCAAGGCCCTCTCACAGGTTCATAAAGCATCCCCTGTCAGCCAACACACCACACGCTACACAGCTAACCCCTTTGGCTCAGAGAGGGCTACTCGAAGAGAAAAGTGTTGATACAATGTTATAAGCTATTGAAATAAGCCTTGGAGTGTGCTTTCTTTTTTTTTTTCAAACCACAAAAAATGAACATTTTTTTGCACTAGAAAGAATATTTACTCGGGCAGGTAAAAAAAAGAAAAGGAAAACAGAATGATAGATATGATAAAAAAGAGAAAGAGATTGAGGTGAGGACACTAACACATCAAACCTTATTGGGCTAGTTTTCCTCCCAGGTTCTTGTTGATGTTTTCTTTAAAATGTCATCTGTAAAATGTATATCTGAAATGGTTCTCGACCTGGGGTTTGAGACCCCACGTTATGTGGAAGGAAGCTACAAGGTACAAGGTATAAGCTACAAGAGCACATTTTATCCACCGAAAAAGCTATTTCTCTCATGTGCACACACACTGTTGGGACTAACTGCACTTTACTTAAATGCATAACAGGACTACTTCCACACGAGGCAGCTTCTAATGGGAGTCACCACAAAACTAAGCTTAGCTCTAATGCTCAGTCAGCAATTGTAAGAATTTGTTTTTATTTGAATTTGTCTTCAAGACTAAGAAATATGAAGAAATATCCTCGTTTTCTTATGTTGTTAATGTTAAATGTGTAAAGTGTGAATGGCAAAACATCCACATTTTAAAAAAAATCCCCTCACCATTTTAGTACTGCATACAGGAGATCTGTCAGGTTTAATCAACAATAAGGTGAAAATGTTCTCCAATAGTAGCAATGAAGTGACCAAAAGAGAAAGTATGAAAAAGGGAACAGCCAGAAATAGAAAATTTGACATGTACTTTGAGTAACGCCCTCATGTGAAGGGGATACAGAACCACTGCTGTTTACAGGTTACAGTAGCCAAAAACAACTTTTTCTCAGAGGGAGTGATGCTCTCTCTTCCATCCATCCAAGAAAAAAAAAAACTTTGCTTACTGCAAATTATTCTGATGAAAAATGACTTGGCATCCTTGCCTCTCTACCTTGACTTTTTCCAATGACTTATGAACTGAAAGCAATATGCCTTTCCTTCCTTTTGACAAAACTAGGACATGGGTCATAAGACTGCTGTTATGACTCTACTGTGTGGACAATTAAAATGCTTGTCCATTTATGGAATGATTTTCAGAATGAAAAATAATGCACTTAAAGCCAGCAGGTTATATTCAGGGCTTAGTTCAATTGAATGTATTTCACAATTCGGCACAAGTTTAGTAGTGTTAAGTAAAAAAATTAGTTAAATATCTAACTGCATACCTGTAGGTTTAAGACTAACACAAAATGGAAAAATACACTCATATCTGTAACTATACAGTATAGAGGA
This sequence comes from Menidia beryllina, assembly GCA_013363375.1. NCBI lineage: Eukaryota > Metazoa > Chordata > Actinopteri > Atheriniformes > Atherinopsidae > Menidia > Menidia beryllina. The sequence goes on along the minus strand of JABUIW010000200.1, from coordinate 1,125,637 downwards.
AATATGTTGTTGATCACTTTGTATCACAACGGCATAACAATTAATCTTTTTTTTAATATGACTTATTGAAAAATATGTGACTCTTGAAAGGTGTCCAGCTGTTTTAAACTATTAAAGAATAATGAAATCACAGATAGAAATAAGAAATATATACTTATCAGCCAAATATTTAGCTAATATCTTATTTGGTATATTTAATATTTTACAGATTTTCTATGAAATGGATCACATGTCATTTTAAGCAAAAATATATAAAAACATATCTCAAGTACTTTGTGAAAGGTCCTCTGATTTTCTGTTTTTGTGACGGCCTAAATTATTTAAGCTATGGTCTTGTGAAATATCCAGACTAATGAAAAACAATATTCCTGACCTCTTACAGTAAGCTCCAACATATTTTTTTGTCACTTCGGTTTTCAATTCATTTTCAACTGCCCAAGTCAACAAGTACATTTAATTCTGTCTTTATCATAATACTTTTTTTATTTATCTTAATTATTGCATACGTTTGCCTTTCCAGAGGAAAAGTTTAAACTCTTTCTCTATCTCTTAAAAATAAGATCACCCTGAAATACCTTCACCTACCTGCTTTAAAATGATGGAATGAAAAAAGTGTCCAAAATATTGATAAGTATTTCCTGTAGAGTTAATGATGCCATTTGCCTGTAATCATCAGTGGTTGTTGAAATATGTTTGGCCTCATCAGTCACCTTTGTATATTTTGGAGAACCTTAAGGGCACAGTTTATTTTAGTATAATATATTTGTACTGGTCAGACTGGCGATTAACCGCTGAAAAGGCCTTTCCTCTGACTATCTAAACTTTTTGATGTTTGATTTCTTCCTTGCCTTTCAGTGCATTTCTCTTTTCCAACCTTTCATTTTCATTTGACACACATATGAGACAGAAGTGTCTGGAAAAAACTGCAAACTTTGATCACGCCACAAGTAAAAACAACAAGTTCTGGAATCCTTTTCATTGTTGCCACTGACATCTCTTGTTGGGGCCATGTTTCCTGTCAATCAGCACGACGTAAGAGCTTGTTAAGTTCTGAAGGAACTCTCTGTTAACAGCTGACTTTTTCAGGTGTTTTCTTTAGAAATGCAAATTGCATGCTGATTCAAGAGAGTTTCCCACTACCTTATGAGAAAGAAAATCACAATTTTTGTTTTACAGTGCTCAGCAGTGAAAAATGCATATTTTTCTGTCTTATGTTTGATTTTTTAAAAGTTAATAAAACAACTCCTCCTGGAGTTTTTTTAGGGGTTATAGGTATACATTAATCTCAGAAAGGTAAGACAGATAGAGGAAAAAACATCCTAGAACACATATAGTGTTTTCTCAGATGTCTCTCTCTGTACCTGCTCATTTCTTTGACCAAAATGGCCATCTAGGTTGCGTGTGGAGCTGAAGACCTCAATCAGCTACTGAGATGCTTCTAGTTTGAGTGTGTGTGTGTGTGTAGAGAGACGCTTTGTGGACCTGAGAAGCGGATTACAATGGCCATGTTGAGACTCTGGCCTCACTTCCAGACAGAAAGGAGGAGGGACTGCGCGAGGAAGAGAAGAGAAAATTGGTTGGCATAGTCATAAAAGGGGTGATGGGTAAAGGGTGGGAGAGAAAGGGATGAAAAAAGCGACAGATAGAAGGGTGGGAGCAGAGGAAACCCTTGAGAAGACAGCATGTAAATATGCCAACAGCAGGCCTCTTAAGTGGAGATGAAGAGGCGACAGGATAAAAAGCTCTGAGCACTGTGTGATTATGGATCAATTTGCTGCAATCAAGCCCCCTTATGGCTGGTCCCTCTGAAATGGAGAGATTTCTGCTCCTCAAGGACAGCCATGATGACAGTGGAGGTCACAGACGATGGGAGTAACAGAGTGAGACACACAGACAGACGGAGACGAGCATCACAGGGACGGAGAGGAGGGGAAACAAGGTGCAAGTCTGCCATCAGTATTCCGGCCTGAGCTAAAGGGCTTTCTAATTATGTTAATGGAGGGGCTGAGGAGAAACGTAGTCCTTTAGCCTTCACTGACCACCCAGCAGGCTGTGTGAGTTGTGGTCTTGTTTTCGGTCCCTTAAATGGATGCACCATGACTGTAATGTGACACCTGTCACAAAACTTCTGACACAAAACTGAAGCCTTTAAATGAGGCTTAAAGGTTTCACTGGAAACAAGATGACTGCACATCTAGTTTGCAAGAAGTATCACATGATGCTACTGCATCAACCATCCCCATCAGGCCAGACGTAAATAATATTCATACACTCTATTCAATAATGCATAACAAACAAAATACTGGATTAAAAAAATATATTTGTTTGTAATGTTACAATATTTGCTTAGAGATGTAGCTTAACTGGCTTTAAAATGTAATAATTTGGGGGCACATATGTGTCCTATAAAACACATACACCAGTTATCACTGTGGAGATAGGCTGTAATTATGACAAGGATTTCACACAGCATTAGCCTTTTACTAGATACCATTGATACCATCGATTATCGATACGTCGATTTTTTATTTAAATAACACGCTATTTGTTGGAAGATGTGTTATATATGGACTGTATGAAAAAACGTATTTTACATGAAAAAATGATTTATTCTACGTGTAACTACTAAGTTCATTTTGTAACTGTAGCAGCAGAGGGTAATTCAAAAGTCGTTCAGACAGAACTGATGATTGTTCAACTATATATAAATGCCCCTACAATAAATATAATATCAAAGCTGTCAGCTCCCCGGATCTTTGTTATCTTCCAGAATTACACAAAATGCCAAAAATGGCAGGATGTGGATAAAAGATTGGATTTCAGCACCATGGACAGTACCTATGGCTTCCCAATAAGCAGAATGCAGAAGTACTATTTGTGGTTGGTTATATTTGTGGTTCAGACATAAATCCTGCTCTCAGGTCAAAGTGAGCCTGTTGGCGCCTGGTGTTGCTATTTCATTTGCAAAATAGATGAGTCGGTGAACAGGTCTGTCTCTAAAAGTATTTCATCGGTCCAGGAATAAAGACTCCCAGGCAACATGATTTGTCTGTAATCATTGTGTATCACTTGTTTTACTTATGTTCCAGTGGCATTATGCTGTGTGTTTCTCTGTGGCCTCACTGGCCCTGTTAGGAAACTGTCAGCGGTCAGTGAACTGCCATTTTTAATGCCAAAGTTTAGGATTTGGTATTATTTTTAAACCAGAAGTGAATATTTTTCACAGAATAAAGTTACAACACTTAAAAATTTATTGAATCAAATCATATGTCCTTCAGTCCTGACTAAAAATCACAAAGGTTTAAAACACTTCAGTCCCATCCAGAATCCCTTTTTGATTCTAGACTGAATGCTCTGCAAATGTTTTAGCATCAACTGCTACTTTCTGAAATACAAAACAGAATAAACTTTGGGTTTAACGTCTTAAAAACACAAAACTTTTTAAAATGCAGCAGCAATGAGCAACTTGTAAACTTTAAGTAAGTAGAGTCATTTATAAAAAGATACACACACACTCCTTCAGCCAATTTAGTCACAAATAATCTAACATGTACGTTTTAAATCCTAAAACGTACATGTTAGATTAGGAGGAAGCCAGAGTAAAAGAAAATACCCATGCTCACATGGGAAAAGCCTAATGTGTTAGTACTTTTGATATCTGAGCTTTGATACCAGGAAAGTGTAGTCTGACTTACCTCCAATTTAAATCTTCTGTAAGCTCTTTGCATCACAATTTGTGACACAATAGCAATGGCACTTCACCCTTTTATCGCTCATCATTTTCCCTGCATGCAAATGCAGAGCAATCTGTCAGAAGCTAAGGGTATTTAGCAAAAATAAGAAATTAAGATAACTTTTCATTTCATTCAGCTTAAATAATTGAAAATGCGATAACCATAGTAATGCTAATTAAATTAAAATTCTATATATTTATTGTTAAATTGAAAAAAAAAAAGAAAAAAGGGTTGAATTTGTCTCTGGATAGTGACCGTTAACTCAATGTATTCAATCTGCCGTCAGTGAAAATTCTGCTATTTAGTTCTGATAAAATGCATAGCAGAAATCAACTGTGTGTGCATCGATTCACAATTTATGCCCATACACTGATATTCCACAGAGGAAGTTACCACAGAATGTCTATAATGTTCCCTAAAGTCCACAGCTACCTTTCACTGCGTTGCACAGCAGTGGCAGAAATAGTCGTTTCTGCTCCAGGGCAACAGTCTCACTGGTGGGAGTATAGTCTGAATTTGGCAGGACTAGATATGTTTGTCTTCTTTCTTGATCTCCTGCATCATATGTTTTGAAATTCTTACTCGCTATGTGAGAAAATGAAAATTGTGGTGTAACAATGAGTTGGAGGTTTCATTTCAAATAAAAAAACAAAACAAAGCGGACTTGAGAACCCTGTGTGTTACACCGTAGGGTCAGGGACAGTTTGCGATTATCTGCTGGCATCTAAAGAGTAACTGTTGATCATTTTCATACTTAAGAAATTTACCAATACTCAATTCTCATCCTTAATCGTGATGAGATCAGTAGTGTTCTCTTAGTTTTGGGGACCCATCCCACAGTGCTCGGAACACCACTGGTTACACAGCTGCCTCTAATTCTCACATTTTTCAACTTCCTCTTTCGGTTTTTAATAATTAAACTTTGTACTTGTCACCTGGAATCGCTAGCAACGCTTTTTGTGAACAGTTTTGTGCCTCTGCACTGTTTTTTCAGACCAATCTTTTATCATTTTTTCCGTCACCTCCTCAGTTTGTTGGTGGTACCTGCTGTGTGAAGGCCAGTCCTTTTGTGATGGGTCCCCGTCTTTTTCCTTCACTTCCTTGGCCTCAGCTGTCTTAGACGCTGACCTAGCAGCTTGTTGCTGGGTGTCGACATACTTGTAGTTTTTCTTCACGTTTACAGAAATGAACCATCTCCGTTCCCACCGTAATTGACCACATACTTGCCTTTGTACTACACTTCATACAAGTGTTTGGCATTGACTTCTGCATCACTAATGTGACATTGTAACAAGACATGTAACACACACATCAGAGCCGACACACCCCATACTAGTGGCCACATATGGCAGTGCGCACAGTTTAGCATCCACAGCAGCCATAAACATGTGTATGCATAGTTAATATTAAGTATTTTCTGACATTCACAGCACTACTATTTCAGAGTTGTGGTGCTTTAGGGTTAAATGGGAACCTATATGCCAGAATAAACATGTTTATCATCTCCCTCCCGTTTAGAAGTAGCCTGTATCTCTCAAAGTCACACATGGTTTTATTAAAGCCCTATAAGTGTTGAGAATAAGTGTGATAGACAGTGAGCACAGAGGGTGAGACAGAGATCCACTAAGAAAAAGACAAAGTGGGAGCTCTGTCAAGTATCAAAAGCAATGGGCCCTTTTAGCGATATGATACGGACGTCTGCTGCAAAGTCAGAGACAGGGATTGCTCTGGGTTTCAAGGCATTGGTCACAGGCCTTTCTAAAACTCTAACTTCTCCTCTCTTGGCTTCAGAAAATGATGACAGGAGGAGAGGCACATAAAAAGGAGGGATGGCTGGTCTGTGCGCGGCATGATACAGAATCAGAGGCAGCCAGTAATAGCCTTTTTTGAAGAATGCGCCACTGAACTTTAAGGGCCGTCTTGCTTGAAAGGACAAGTTACAAATAGGAAGAAAGGAAAGGGAAAAAAATGATTTCCCGGGGATATACCCCCTACTGTGCTGCCCTATGGCTGCACCACAATGTTAGAGTGTGTTTGTGGGCATGTGTGTCAAAGTCTGTACCGCGGGTGTGTATTTGTAAAATCCAACATGCTGTTGGAAAAAAAAATAGACATGTATAAAGTACACGCAGAAACTGACATGATATGTGAATGCATCCTTCTGTGATAGACCAAATGAAAGGGGGCCCAGCTGGTTCTTGAATATCATTCAGAAGACTGGTTTTCACAGAGAACCTGTAACTGAAGCCAATCTGAAAAGCCGAGCAGACGGGGAGTCAGATGTACAGACAGAAAACGGATGTGTACTTCTTTATTACTGTCTCTTCCTACCTATCAATAATTTCTGAAGCAGGAGAATGCGGCCAGGCTGAGGTAAACAACCATAGTGCACCCCAGCTCTAATAACTACCGTCACACCTTCCAGCTACTTCTTTCACTGTCTCCCTCCCTTTCTGTTAGATTCTATGTGTTTCTCTTCTTTTTCTTTTCTTTTAATATCTCCACAACAACACCAAGTAAGAAATCACTGTCATCTACTGCTTTGCTCATAAGTCTATCATGAATCATTATAGCCGACGACCCCTTGGTGTTTATTTGTGCATGGAGAACTGGATACGGTGGGCCAATCTGAGTGATTTCACACGTGCACACTGCGGGCTTCAGCGCGTCTGGGCAGCAGCCACAATGTCATTCAGCAGTTTAGTAACAGGCCATTAGCTTGTTAATACCAGTCTAATGGGCAGTCTGCTATTTTAAAAACACAGACATGTTTATGCCATTAACAGCCACTTAGTGCACGCGCTGAAACAACAGGCCACTGGGACACATCAAGACAGCATTAAAACAACAAAGAAAAACAGCCCGGTACGCACCTCCTCTTCATTACCAAAAAGTCCAACCGCATTTACACATGGAACCGTTTTCAAATGTAGCAGCAATAATTGTTTTAAGTGTCTGGAGCTTTTTTTTTTTTAATCAGTTTTTTAAAATACCAAAAGGATGTCTTAATAAAGCCATTACCATCAGACATAATGACATGGCTGCTAAAGCTCATGGACGCATAAATGCGAAAGCGACTTTTTAGATGATATTGATGCTTTTACTGGCGGCCACAGAATTAGAGGAAACATTAATGAGGAGGTAACATGGGGACAGTTGTTTTATTTGTTGTTTATTTGTTTGGCTGTCTTCAGTATTAGGGGGGCCACTCAGACTAATTTTAGGCTGAATTAGACCAATCTCACTGACATAAGTGCTAATGAAACAGCATGTACCCTTAATAGCTGTATGAAGATGCATGAAAAGATGGATTCTTTACTCTGCATAGGAATGAAAACAACAGTTTAGAGAAGTTCAGAAGTGAATTATATAAGTGTGGATTATTTTCTTTACTGAATTTAACAGAAAAAGTGCTATCAACCCATCTCAAAATGGTCAATTCTCGTACATACAATTTACATCAATGCTACTCATCATAGTCCAGTAATAAAGTGTAATTGCTGTTCAATAGCAGTAGTAAAGGATATGTGATGGTTATCTCACATAAAAACTTCAGTTTCACTTTCGTCATGCAGCAGTCATTTTTGATTAGGCCTATCGTGAGTAATAAGAGAAAACTAACATGTCACAAACAAACTTTTCTCATTTGGTACTTTTCACTACAACTGTCCATGTGGACAGAAGCAACCAAAGCAGATCTGACGATTATGATTTAAGAGAGACTAGTTACGTACAAACAAAAAAAAAAAAAAAAAACACACACACACTGACATGTTTTTTTAAGTTTCATTTGTATATTCTGTACAGTGACTTCAAGTGGCTCTGTTTTTCACAGCAGTTTGTTTTTTAGTAGCTCTAACCCCCTAAATTAGATAAAAATTCAATCATCTACATCACAGGGATTTAGGCCTTTGTCCACACAAGGCACAAAAGATTTATCACCACATAACATATGTAGTACATAGATATAAATAAAAAATACACAGGGTCTCGTTGCCTCTGCTTGCTTCCATCAGTAGTATTTTGTCTCTGCTAATGCAGTTTCTGACACTTTTATCCTTGACAGCTGGGTGTCCCATTTTAAGAGCGGGCCTCTGTTCTCCTTAGTTGGCAAGACTCCCCTCTCATAAAGCAGAACAGCCCGACATTCAGTCAGCTGAACTAGTTCAAACCGCACTGTCCTGAGGAGTGGTTGTATTGTTCCGCAAACTAGTTCTCGTATCAATACAGTTAGGGGAAAGAAGTTGACTTATTTTTCAATATTAATAACACATGAAAACACAATGCATGCTATTATCTGCCATAAGCCATAAAATACCACCCATCTGAAACATTTGTGTCTCTGTGGAAACTAAAGGGAAAGCATAAAAGAGCCATATTTGAGAGCTGAATGTGGCGTTTCCTGAAATTCTATCAATATAAATGCCAGGCAATATATAATAATTCCAATTTTCAACCGAGTAACTTAAATAAATGCACCAAACATGAGAAACTATCACCTGTGGGTATTTCTAATTCCATTTTACCACCTCAAAGAGAATCAGTTTTCTATCTGAATCAGTAGCTTCTCTCTGAAGTCTGAGACGAAGCACAAAGGAAGAAGTCCTGCAACTGATGCGCAGTCCATTTCGGTGCATCAATCGTTTACACAGACTTTGAACTTGGCTGTGGGTGCGTTCGGCTCTCCAGCGATTTCCAAAGCTTTCAACTGAATATCTGTTGTCGTAATGGGGATTTCTTCGTTCTGTTTTTTTTAACACAGAATCTTCTCCAAGGCTCTTGAATGAAGCTAACATTCGGAGGCTGGAAAGATTTTTCTTATGCTGTTCTATTTCTAAAACGGCCTTTTGGGATTTATCTTATTTGACAGTCATCTGATGACTTGAGTTCCCAGATCCCTGCGATACTGAATAGGCGTCATCATTACAGCGCAGCTCAGGCAGCATTAAAAGACATTTGATGCATTTCCTGTGTCTTTAACTCTGCTGCCTTAAAAGGAACCAACTTGCTATAAAAGGTATCTTTTTCAAAAGGACTTTATCTGACTTAATAATGAGCAAAAACCATTGATGTATTTCACCAAACGTAAGGTCTTTTCTGAAAATAGTGTCTTGGACCACCTTGTTCTTCCTTCTAGTGGTGGAGAACATACCAGAGCTCTAACATGATGAGGGCTCACACGATCGGATTTAGACATATTTGCCTCTCCTCTTTGATGACTGCTCAAAGAAAACAACTTCAACCAAGAATATGTTGAAAAGAATCCTTAAGCTTTTACTTTTTGAGGCTCATTTAACTCAAACTGACAACAAAGCACCAAATAAAGACAACAACACATGATCCTCTTCATCACGTTACAAATGACTAGAAACGTGAGCGTGAATTCATCTGCAGAGAAATCACCATTGTGCTGGAACTTTTAATAATGAGACATTATAGCTGCACAAGTGGCATACACACACGCACACACACACACACACACACACTGACAACATATTCAGGCGTGTGGCTGTGGTTTAATTGATCACAGAAATGGAAGTTTAGAGCCCTTGTATCCATATTCTGCATGCCACCATGATTCAGAACACCTGATCTGGCTCAGTTCTTATCAGGAAAATGTTATTATTACAATAATAATTTCTTTAAGTAAAGAATATTTCGTATTTATTCAGTGTTAACAGACATTGGCAGATTTAGAAATGTATTACTACTGCAAGACAAAAACTTGGATTCTCCTGTTTTCTTTTCTCTATATGAAGGTATTGAATGCCTCAGGGACAAAAAAAAAAGTTTAGATAAACTTTCTGAGGGCAACATGAAAAGATGTAAAATACAGAAATTCTTGGATAACAAGGATTTCAGCTCATTTATGTCCTTTGATTGGAGAATACCATTTATTAAGGTATTTATGGTTGTGAAAAACCAAATATAACTTAAAGTAGCATAAAATCAACTTGAAAGGTTGAGTAGTGTTACTACTACCTGCTGTTAGCACCACATCCCAACAAAAGTCACATCAAATACCTCAGATAATGCCTGTGCTCGTTTCTTGATATTGATCTAATCACAGAGTAACAGGAGAAACCTTTTTAGCACATTTTATGACCACTTAGGGAGAATAAATTGGCAGACCTGGAAAATGGGCCAATTCAGTCTCTGAACTATAATAAAACCAACAAAAAACATTAGGGGAACACAGACACGCATCATTTGAATAATGCAAATATTCCTTGCAGTCAAATATTAATGAGAACCGAAACATTAATTCAGCTCATGGCTCCTGTTTGTGTGTCATTTCCTCCACTCCTGATTGGCTCTTCTGATACGACGACTGCACGACGGTTGGTTTAGGATTACCAGGTTGCCATGACGACGTGTCGGGCTACGTTGGAATGCATGCATATGTGTGAGTGTGCGCCGTCGCATGCGTGTGTGAGTCTGTGCATACTTTGTTTGAAGTGGCAGGCCTTTTGAGCAGCTTTGATCAGGAAAATGTTTGTAGTGGGGGCAAACCTGGAGAACAAACAGGACTTCAGAGAGATTAGCGATCTGCTGAAGCACACACACACGCACACACACATTTAGACGTATGCACACACGTGTGTATAATGCGCAGGCAGACTGAGAAGAAGTCAGCCCTCTGAATAAATCAGCTGCACACACTCAGATAGCTGCAAAGCTGGAAATGGCACTCCTTCCTGTGTTAGGAAAGAAGTAGCCAAATCAGTTGACAGACTTTCCTCGTTTCTTTCAACGTCCTCACATGCAAAAGGCAGATGCGTTTTAAACAATCAAACCCAGAACGAGTGTAAAGTGTGCACGTGTTTGTTTCCCTAGTGCGGTGAAAAAGAGCTCAGTGCTGGGAAGAGGCCAGGTGAGGGCCTGCGCTTCAGAGGTGTGGAACATGGTCCCCACACTCCTCCATCAAGCCACACGGCAAAGGGTGTGTGTCCGTGTTCACTTTATGAGTGTGTGCGCACGAAGGGACAAGTCAGATGGGAGAAGCGGGAGACGGGATTCAGATAAATACAGCTGCTCCGAACCCGTGCCCGGATGGACATCAGAGCAGCTATTCTCAGAGCCACAAGCACATTACTCAGTCCCCAAGGTGGGAGGATAAGTCATCCACTGAGGTCACAGGGAGGTGTTATGTCTTTCACTGCAGGTAGTTCAGAGTTTGAAGAATGGCGCTACAAGGCCATAACGATAGCTCCAGGATCAAAATGATACAACGCACCAACACGGTGAAGAAATCTATAAAGTAATCTCCTTCTGTTGGGCCTGTCATGGGCATCAAAAGTCGGGAGAAAATAGATGGAGGCTAGTATTTTACTCACAGTCGAAACTTTTATCAATTTGATCAGGAATTAACGGGACAGAACTTTATTGTTCCTGTCGGGATCCAGAGCTGTGGGATTCACCCACTGCTCACTGAAAAGCCTGGACAGGGAGGGAACATGTAAACTCCACACAGAAGGGATGGGATGAGATTTGAATCCAGGTTTATATCTTAATAAGGAAAGGGTCCGAGAACAAATCAGAACAGAGAAGCTTTTTACAACGCTTCTTGTGCTTAGCCAATAAGGGTGGACACTAGTGGACACCATCACTGATGCAAATACAATTTCTTGAACTTATAAGTTGTACTAATTCATGGAAATGAATGCTAATATCATAATACAAAATGAAATAAATACAAATGCTACACTGATTATCACATCAGGTGTATCATCTTGCACAAGAGTGCCAGCAGGGTAACATTTGATTATCAAAACAAAATACACAGTTTTTTAGAAGAATGGGACATTTCTGTCAGACTACGATCAAAAGCTTAGTTCTAAATACTTGACAGCCCAATAAAGGACAAAGATGAGGATGTTACGGCAGTTCAAAAGGCTGTTTTAGTCTTGAGTTGGAGGACCGACCGCCTCACAGGCATCCCAACAGCCACCGGCTGGAGGATGGATTACAGATATCTAAATTTGAAATAAGCCTTACTATTGAAATATTTTTAAAAAATATATGGCACAAAATAATTAGGTTTAGTTCCGCTTAGCGATAGTCTCAGTTTTAAGGCTGTACGTTTTTTTCTAATTGAATCTACACGATTATCACCCTTACACATCAGCTGCTAATGAGTGCAGCTTGTTGTGTAATCTATTTCCCCCCATTATTCAGGAGCCTGCGTGAGGTCAAGAAGGAACAGAGGTGGCCCAATCAGTCTCTGAGCAGCGGGTCCTGCGAGAGTAGACTGGAAAATGGTGATGCAATATTAATTGGCGATGGTGCGTGCCATGGAATGCAGGGTTGCGTGGGGTTTGTCTCTCAAAGGAAAGGCTGTCAGGAACTGCGAAAGACAGGCAGGATGAGTCCCTGACCTTGTCTGTCAGCTGGTGAAGAAGAGGAGTGCTGGGAAAGGAGACCCACTGACACTTAGATCAACACTCTGCCAGTCTACGGCTAGCCTGCAGGGACATAGCCAAAGTAACAGAGACAGGAAGACAGAGATAACATCCATAAAACTTTACTTACATTGCAAAGAGGCTCTGATAGTAAGATACAGCCGTTTGCTGAATTAAACTGTCAGCTGTACCCATTATTGCTACGGCTTAGATGTGTAGTGCAAAAACAGAATACATTACGATATAAACACCAGTATCCATAATTGTTTATAATCCGTTTATAATAAATACCGTTTTTTAGACGGATAAATTGGATTTAGGAAATCATTTTTAAGATATTCTTCAAAACGTGGACTGTGCAGGAAAATCCCAGAGCTGTTTTGGCTTTAATTTGGACCAGATGGTCCACGTCTGACGCTTCAAGTCTTGGATCATGCAGGGTTAGAGGATGAATAAAACCAATAATTAGACAGCTTGCACGACATAACACAAAACACAGGCATATACACACAGCAATAAGGTAAAGACAAGGTTGTAACATTACAGACGGAAATTCATATTTATTTGGGCATCTTTCATGGGGTGAAAATGGGAGTTCAGAACGTGGCGACCAACAGGGGGAGTGAGGCAACACAAGCATATGGGTGAGTGCCACGTGTCATCTGGGGACACACAAACACTGGACACAAGTCAGCTTCAATTAACCCCTCCCATCTGTCTGTCTCTGTTTTGCTCACTCTTCTAGTCGCAAGCAGGACTTCAACTAGGTCAAAAAGTTAAGTAAATCCCTTTATACAGAATTTAGAATTACAACAGCCCTCTTTCTTTCATGTACAAAATTAAATGCCGAATTACGTTTTAAATTCTAATACTAGAGTAAACTATCCCTGTCTTAACAGATGTGATGAATTGAATTAGTATTACCGGGTGCTTTAATAATTTAGGCTTTCCAGCAGTGTGTTTCTCTGACTGTGTCATGGAGCTCCCGTAAATGCTGCTGAGCGTCCTCTAAGGAGCCTGTCTAAACTCCCCACTGCTGCCAAAAGACTCATGACATCTAATGAATATGAAAGAGATGCATAATAGTCGGCACCCACTGCATATATAAGGCAAAGTCTCCACCAACTGTAAGCTAATAAAAGACAGGGAAACACAGACTATACCTAATATCCTAACTCTCTTCCTTCTGCCCTAAACTGAGTTAAACTCTAGCCTACTGTGGCATCACCGGCAGCCTACTGCATGCTGAAGCAGACAGCTGTTGATTTGGAAGCCAAAGACAGAGTGAAACATCGTGCTGTAACGTTATTTCCGTAAGTCTGACAAATGAGTCTCCGGCTGCACTCTGGCGTTGGCAGTTACCTATGAAAGAATTCATCAGTCCAATTGGCTTTCCTGCCTGGCCTGTCACACAGCTGCACACATTCCCTCCACACATTTACGCTCAGCGAAGAGACACATAAGCAGGAATTACATGTCACATCTACGTAAACCTCACAAGAGTTCCTTTCCTGTGTTCCTCACTAGTCCTGTTTAATCCATCCTCAACACCTCATGTTGGACGGCTTCCTCTGCTCCCGCTCTGCCTGTCTCCCGTTCTTCCTCCCCTTCTCTATTCCCACGTTCTGAGATCAACACCTAGCTGTGTGCAGGTGCAAGGCTGCTGGCAAACTGTCAGCTTGAGTCTCCTTTACTTAAACACACACACACACACACACACACACACACACACACACGCTCACACAGCTTGGTTCCAGCTCTGGAGCTTCCCGCTCTGTGAATTGGTCTCCACACAGCAAGCAAGATAACAGTCTCCATGTCACATAGAGTCTTAGACTAACTGTGAGTGTGCAGGAGGTGGAAAACACTGACTGGGGGATAAAGAGGGGAAATAGTTTATTTTTGACAGAAAAAAAACAAAAAAAACAAACAAACTAACTTACGTTTATACTTTAGGAATATGAAAAAAGCTTTTGCAGACTTACTACACACTATATTTTTATCAAGTCAATATTGATAATGATAATATAATATTAAAATGTTCAATATTTTTGGCTTAAAGTATAACAGATTTGCAAATTTAAAAGATATAGTATGTTTTACCTTAAGTTTAAGTTAAAATGAATTAACTAAACACCCCTTGCGTCTCACTCTCCTGATCAAGTGTGCATAAGTAACAGAGCGACTTTGGAAAGAACACAAACTCTTATATCCTAATTAGAGAGGACATGCAATACTCATTTTCAGTACAAACTTGATCTTGAATATCTTTGGAATAGCTCTCCACATGTTGGAATATTTTGGCGATCCTAGATATGCAATCATTCTTTCTTCACTTTTTATTTTGTGGTGGTTAAAAACACTCTTTTATGTCCAGATTTGCTCTAGCATAATGAAAATAAGACTTGATGGGATTTTTGTTACGCTGCATCTCCTATCAGCGTAGCCAGCTTCATGTCCACCGCTGATTTATCACAATGTGATAAAGAACAAAAGAGAACAAACACAGCAACAAAGACCTTTCACTGAAACTTCGACTTGATTAAGATTAATATCAACTGATGTGACTATGAATTAAACCATTAGAGATTAAAGATCTGTTGATATTGTCTTGAAACACTGACTGAAAAAGTAATTAGGTGTAATAAATGATACCCTTAAGTATATTACCACACAAAAACCAATACCCGCATACACGTACTTTGGCTGTGTGGTGACCTCTGGAGCAACCGACATGGAGTTGGTGTCAATCTGTATTGCCCAGGGCCATCTGACAGCTCTAAACAAGACTCTAATTAACACTCGGACATTAAAGCACCTGCTGGCAGCCGCGTGCTCCTACATGTGTCTGTCTGTGTGTGTGGGTCTGTGTGTGAGTCTCATTGCCGTGGACATGAGGTCCAGGGTGATACTGAGTGAGGAGGACAAGTGTCGGTTTGGTCTTCAGCCACAAATCCCTGCAGAAAGCTGAACTATAGGAAGCCTTCAGAAACTGAGTTATGTAAGGGGTTCAAGGTTGGTGGGGCAGTTCAGACATTTCAAAGAATCTGTGAGGGCTTCTTAATCCATCTGTGGAAGTGGTGGCTAATACCTCTTAGCATTTTTTTTAGAAGACACATAGAAGAAAACAAGGACACTTTTGACAGATTTTGCTCTAGAAAAAAAGTGTGTTTTGCATCTACTTGTTGAGAAGTCCGAACAGTGCTTCTTAACTGCTGAAGACGCTGCTGAGGACGATGACATTCCTCATGATTTGGCTATTTGAGCTCAATCGGATACTCAGCTGCAACTGGTTGAAATGTTGTCAGGCCGCAGAGGGACTGCTTGTGTTACGGCCTAATGCTGTGTTTTCAGCCTACAGCTACAAGGGCTGAGAGAGGCAGATGAGGCAAATGACATTAACCCTATAATACCATATTTATCTTATTTAATGTGCATGGTTTAAAAAATCTTTTGCATTGGAGACCTTTTGCATTATTCAGTGAGAAAAACCCTGTTGTACACAATCAGATATACCTGATAACAGGTACCCCAAAACTCAATTTCTTCTGACAACAGCAGGCAGAAGACCACATGACAATGAGTTTGACTCACAGCAAGGTAATACATATTGATTGAAAAATATTAATACATATGAATTTATAATGAATTATAAATATTCAAAAATGATTTCTGTTGATTTGATTTTCATGTCATTAAAGGGCCAAATAAAGAATTCAGACTAAAAATGTACAATTTTCTCTCTAATTTCCTCAGATCAGGTTTTGAAGGGTTAAAACATCCATCTTTTTAATCATTTATGAAATTCAATAACAAATTGTAAGGTATATATAAACTGTTAACTGAAACTTTTCCAATTGAGATGTTTACATATAACAGCTTTAAAATATTATTCGATTATCAAGAGAGCTGAAACACATTGTGGTTCTAACTATTCAAATTGTGGCAAGATTGACACATTACTTAAGAAATGGCCCTGACTCATAATGAATAAATTGTACACACTGTTGTATCAAATGACTCTAGAATCAGTTGTGCAGAACCACTGCTCTGAGTTTTTTAAACAGTTTGGGCTGGTTTTTAGCAGAAACTGTCTGAAATACCCCAAAACTCAATTTCTTCATCTTTAATAGAATACTGACATGTGAAATTGTATCCTAATATGTTCAACTAAAACAAAATACTACCACTGTTACTATATAGGTATGACTACAACAACAACATATTTAGTACTTCATTCCTGGTGATGTCAGGGAATGGTGGTCCCTAACGTCTCTTTACAGTCTACTCTCTTCCTTTCATTACTTAGTTATGGCAAATTGATTTAGTATAAGTGAATTCCCTTTTCAGCTCTTAGTTATATTTAATATATTTCTGGTATTAGTCAGTAAAATATGACAGAGATGCTGCCTGTAAAAATCAATCAAGAGTCACTAATTTAACAAGCACATTAAATTAGCGCAAACAGGTGAAATGCTCTGGAGGGTAGACACAGGGAGGGAGGGAAGGGTGTTGTGTGTTTACAGGCTTTCTTTTCATACTCTTTTCAAAGGAAGTTGATAAACTTACGCCGACATCATACTTGCTGTAGTGACTTGTGCAGTCCATTAATAAAGTAGTCAATACCCTACAGTTGACAGGGCGGCATTACACAAACCGTAGTTTAACCGGAGTCTAAGCCTGATCCAATAAAAATAGAGATTTTTTTTTGTTTGTTTGAAATCTTCATTTGGCCCTTTAACAATATATGAAAAAAAAAACATAAATCAATTTTTAATATTTATCATCTATTACCTTGCGATACGTAGATATTGTCGTGTAGTCTTCTGCCCGCTGTCATCAGGTATGTCTGATTGTGTACAACAGGGTTTTGAACAAAGTTTTTACCATTAAATGATGCAAAAGGTGTCAGATGCAAAAAGAAATATGATTCAGATGGAGTTACAGGGTTAAAGAATAAACAGCCAATCCCAGTTATGTAAAGTCTCCCTCGTGAGTTACCAACAGTTCAATTGCATTAAGTCAGTTCTGAACTTAAAGGTTGAATATATATAAGCAGATTTCTACTCAAGACAGCGATGAATTATATAGAAGGTAGATGCTATTTCTCATATGCACATAACCAAAACTGCATTCTCATTTATTAAAATATAAATCTCCGCATTCACTGTGTGTCACTCTGTCAGTCAGCCTGTCTGCATGAGGAGATATACGCCTTTGCACATTCATTTCAGTTAGCACGCACGTACTGATCCTGCTAGGGTTTGATGGAAGTGGTGTAATTTACCACACTTAATCAATTACGATCCAACACTGAAGTTATCCTGTTGCTCAATTTGACAGGTGGTCAGACCCGGATAAACTCCCAGATACTTATTTTCTGTTTGGGCTGATTCACTATGCCTGTTTAGCTGGCTTCACATTACCATTTAAATAGACAGGGTGGGTAAATGACCACCAGTAGGACATAAAAAGATAAATTAAACTGTTTAGAATTCTCATGGCACTCTTTGTCTTCTTTCTCGAGGTGGTGGTCGGGTCTGGGGTTTCTAAACATGTGCAGCACAGTCTAATTGCAAAAGGCAATATTCATCTTTGATTACAAGGCAAATGTACTGCAATCTCTTTGCAACTCCCAAAGTGAAGCTAGCTTAAAACAACAATGGTAGGTTTGTGTGGGTCATGATATGAAACAACAACAACCCAATCATGACCCACTGAGGCAATATGTAGAGGACCTTTGGAGAGTCCTTGTCGGCACTCAAACTGTTTTTAGGGCTATCTTGGCACATCAAGGATCTCCATGTGGATTCATATCTGGGATGTTGGGATGCCAGATCTACATTTCAGGCTCTTGTTTCCGAAAGCTCTATCGTATGGAAGGGTGCATTTTCTAGCTTGCTAAAGGTGCAGCCATCAGGGGGTTTTGTGTACGAGTAAAAGCAACATCTACGTGAGTGAGAACATGCCAGGCTTTTTCCACTTGGCTAATGCTGTGAACCCTGGAGGCTAAGAAACCGCAGTTTACAACTTTGGTTTCCATTTCTGACCACGCATCTTGAACTATAGGAATATTTTTGTTGTTGTCGGTATGCAAAAGCAAGATTTAAGTAGCTCTATTGTTGTGGGATCTTTTCTGCAGAGGTAGGAAAAACAAAGCTTCAAACGAAGCACAGGTCGATTTTTATAAAGAAAAAAAGAATGAAATATTTCGATATACAGTGTCTCAGACATTTACTTTAGTTCTCTGTGTCGTGGCTAATGGAAAATACAAGGCCTTAAAACAGTAGTGTGTCCACTGTGTATGTAAGTTTTAACCTCCACCGATTGCTAATAGGTCCTTTTAAAATAAAACCAATTCACTGTCAGTTTAGGATTTTTCATCCCAGCTGTTGCTGATATCTTGCAAATTATGCTGCACACATCCTGAATTCAGTATTGAAACCGTATATCTCTAAAATCAAAAGTCTGGACTCACTTCTTTCTGCATTTCCAATGAGTGGATGTGCCCAAAAAACATCTACTTTTTGAATGGTACTGTATTTCATGTTTGTTCTGTCTTTTTGTGAAAATGTGCAGGTTTCAGAATATGTATTTTTATTGCAATGGTGTTATTTAGTGGTGCTATTTTATGCAGAGAAAACCAACAAGCACTGGGGTTCCTGTAGCACATTCGTTTGAAAGCTAAGTGTGTGAACTCTGACACACAGTGACTCACGTCACACTACTACTGGCCCTTTAACACAAGTATGAGACGTATTTGGAGGCAGAGGTTAAAGTTCTTCTGTCGAGTCCCGGGTACTGTCTTTAAATGTTGACATTAATGTTGTGTACTTGCACGAGTGAAAACAAACAGCCATCATCAAGGAAGAGAGCAGATTGTATCGGACACAGATTGATTGCCCTTGAAATCCAAATAAATTGCTTAGCTTGTAACAAGCTTTATTTTCTATATTAAATAATCATTAAAATGCTATTAGGGTAATTAGTTGATTTCCATTTTAAACAACATCTCTACGATGAGATGGGCGCCCAGAGAGGGGAGGGGGTGAGGAGGACAGGGGGCCACAGAAAGGAGGAAGGCCACAGAGAAGAAGGGAGCAAAAGAAGGGAAAAGTGGGAATGGCAGAGGAGAAGGGTGGAGGGGACATAGAGCGGTGGGGGATGAATGCTAAGCAGCGGTGGCCATTAGGGGGCTGAGGAGGGGCACTGTGACAGTGACATTGGCTGCCATTGGCAGCGCCTGACGTGGCGTTTCACGGGAACTTGCTTCATTTGGGCCGTAATTAGCTGAAATGTTTAGAGTGAAACATCATCACTTTGGATTGTGTTAAATGGGGGGTCCATCGGCATTACCCGCCCTAACATACCGGGGGTCTGTGGACGTGTGCGTGGAATGAAACAGTAATGCACTTACTCTCTAAAAGGGCTCATGGACTCCAACATTTGCCAGTTTTTATCAAAGCAGCGAAATAAGCTGCTTAAGAACGATAAGGGCGCTGAATATTGCAGGCAGCGGGGAGAAGTTTCAGGGCTCTAATCAAGACTTAGCAGCATATCTTATCCTGCAGTTAAGTGACAGTGCATTAACGCGGGCACCTGGACTGGGGTAAGGAGGGGAGCTTTTTCAAGACCAACAGCAAATTCTGAAAGCTGCAGCCTGTTACCGCTGCTGTGAGGGGGAACATGGAAACTGATAATGTGTTCTCACATTTTCTTGCTGATGCCGTTAACGCTAAATGCCGGAAAAATCTTTAAGAGACAAAACCAAAAAGAAAAAGCCCTCCATCTCATCTCCTGGCTCTCGTTTTCTGACTTTGCCAGTTGTTTTCCATAAGGAGAAACGCCCTTAGAGGGGAAACGCTGCAAGTTTATGTTCATTTGTTCAACTTTAATCAAAGGCACTCTGTGATGGACTGGCGACCGGTCCAGGGTCTGCCCCGTCCCTCGCCCAGTGCTAGCTGGGACTGGCTCCAGCTCCTCTACGACGCTACTAGCAATAAGCAGTGTGGATAATGGATGGTGGATGGATCAAAAAAACTTTGGAATAAGTCAAGATGGACTAGTGAATAAACCAGGTCAATATAATCATGTTAAGGCTGATTTGCATAATGGATTTGATGTATCACTGTTACAGGATCATACCCTGACAGAGCAAACGCATGCTGTAGCAGAAAAGATGCTTTCTAAGTTTCTCTTATAAAGCTGCAAAGATTAAGAGCAGCAGTTGTGGTCACTCAGTGCTGCAAGCAGGGAAGAACTAAGACTAATGTCCAATCACCTCCTTGAAACTAAGCTGGAGCCAGATCACTGATACAGTGAGCATCGGCAGCCTAGTGTTGAGATAAAGAAAAGCTTTAAACCTCAGGACCTCCACTTCACAACACATGAACAGTTACATGTTACCGTTCCCAAAAGAAACAACACCATATAGAGTAACAGTTCCAGGTGTCTGGAGCTCTGACCGCATGAGATTCAAAAGGTGAACGCGATAATTCAGAGTGTTCCGGGAGGGCCCATAAAAGCCCTGAAATGACCGCCTTTATAACTTGATAGGTGTGTGACTTGGATGCAACACCTTCTCTACCGCAGTGTGAGGCGGACACGATGTTTATGCGACAGACAGCCGGGCTGCAGAGCCCAACCCAGTCTGGACCGGCTCGGCCCGGCCCGGCACTAATCCATCATCGCCACCACTGAATCATCACGCTGTCAATAAAGGCAGGCGGCAATGCATTACAGACATGTGGCAGGCTTTAGCGATAATGACATTGAGAAGTCCCCTTGGGCTGTAGGAAAAGCCTGGGCGCATGACACTCTTGCTTACCGAGGCAATAATATATGGAAATGGATCAGCGTGCGCGATGAGGGCGGGGTGAGGGAGCGCACGGAGCTCGGCCCGTTCAGAGTGAAAGATGCTGGAAATGGCCTTCAGTGACCACTTCCTCATTAGTTTGCGGTGTGGACTCGTCCAAATCCTGAAATCAATGACAAGGCTCGTTTTAAATTCAAGCTTCAGCAAACAAGTCATGTTGAAAGCAATCTGATATGTCAACACCCAGTTTTTTCTGCCTTATCTTGCTCCCAAGCGGATCAGCTTCTTTCGCAATGCGATTTGGACATGCGACACGTTAGATACAGTGCTGCCAGTCACGGGCATGCTGGGAGGCTCAGACTAAGATAGCTGCCGACACTGAGGACAATTATCTCCATCATCTCTCACCTTCATGCAAACACATAATTATCAAAAACTAAATGTGCTTTTATATATATATAAATTAAAATAGCAGCTCATGTGAGCCTGAGATCTGTCTGCCTAAACATTTGTCTTACCCAAGACTCACTTGTGTTAATCTTGCTACTGTATGAAAAGTCAAATATCACTTTCTGCATTTAAATGTGAACCTTTGCTGTGGCTCAGAATCTGGCATTAGCTTGGAGGTCACAGAGATTTTATGAAACCCATTCAACACACATAACCATTAATAACCATCAACCATCAAAAGTATATACTCTTTGGACCTGGTTAAATGGTAATTCTGAGTAAAAAAAAAAAAGAAAAACTTCAGGCCTGAGTTATTGGCCAGATTTAACCCAGTTGTCAAGCATGCAGATGGAGCAGAAAATCCAATCTGTTAAAGAGAAGTTACTTCTTTCTTACCTCCTGTAACCATTAAAGATTGTCCAGGGGGGAACAGGGCACAGGTATGCGGATTTGTCACTGTTACATTCAGAAATTCAAATTGTTGCTACTGGCCTTTGACTTTCTTTTATTTCTTTCTTTTGTTGCTCATACGAATCGGAAACGGGGCTCAGGACAGAACGATCATGCCTTTAACCGAACATGCAAGAACCGACAGCAGTAAAACAAACAGGAAATGTTTGGTACGTTGTCAAAGTGGGAACTTTTCAGTGGGCTCTTATCTGAGCTCGCGGTAGCGTCATCTGTTGCATCTTTAACAAAAGACTGCGAGGCGGTAAATGACACACAGAAAAACAAGCGTTTTGCTGATAGAATAAAAGTCTTGATTTATTTCTGTTGTCTATACATTAAACAGGTGTTCCTGAATGCAGCAAGAGAAAACACAGAACAGGATGCTAAGCGTCAAAGAGTTGCTCGCATAGCAGAGGTGTGGCTGGTTTAGCAAAGACATGTACACTCTCAATCGCACAGAATTCTAACTTTTTCTGTAAGGTAGAGTTGCCTCTGGGAGGCTACAGTAGGGGTGAGGGAGTGTTTACTGTCTTGAATTCTTTTCACATTATCACACCGACTGGAAAAACTCCATACAGTAAAAACCCTGTCGTTCCCTAAAGACAACTGCAAAGCGTTTCTAACTACACATTGGTATACCAAGCAGCCCTGTATAGATCAATTTAGTTCAAAATGTAATAATAGTTCTATAGGGATTTGTCATATCGCCATTTGACTCCGTCTCAACACTTTCAGCCCTCTCCTGCCATCTGTCTCAGTGGTTGGCCCTCCACCAACAGTGATGTGGTACCAGGCTAAGAACTCAACACCTGCATAGGAATTACACAACACACAGCCTCTCTGGGTCAAGTCCCTGAACCAGATCGAAGCTCGACGCTGAACCGTTTTATAAACAGTCCAATGAATGGCTTAAGTGCTTACATGGAACCAACTGCTCCTGTGTATCAGAACACAAACTACTCACAGTAGAGAGGTGCCAGCATATTTCCTAGTCACAAACTCGGTCTGGCCAAAGGAAACCAAAACAAAACATGCATGTGTGTTTTGAAAGAAAAGACATCTTGAGCAGAACATATTCCGATGGCGTCAACAAACAGAAAATGTAATGCACTTAATTAGATAGCAGTTGAGAAAAAAGGTCATTTTGAATCCTCTCTCACGCTGAGGGACAGAGACACTACTGGAAAATCAGGGATCGCAATGAAAAGAAAACAGATCCAAACAACTCTTCCAGCTGATCTCCTTTTTTTGACAAGTTCTCTTGTTTTGTTTTTTTGTACGGGTATCGTTTTCACTTTAAACGAGGATTGCAGCCCATCATTTGTAGAATAAGAGAAGTGTGACTCAAACAGAAAGCGGATTTGCTAAGGACCTCTTCCACTGGAACGCACACTGGCCAGTCTGAATCACGTTCCATATGATGCACTGGCATGCAATAAGTGAACTGTGGTAACATTTGGATTGAACGGTCACCAGATAAGAATCATGTCATGGAAATCTAACCTTTTTTTTCAATTTAACAATAAGAAATGCATATTTATGGAAATAAACTGCAAAATGTAAGATAAATAGACAACAGGTGCTAGAAGCAGATGCATCCACTGAAAGCCAGCAACTTCTGAGGTACTTCTGAAACTCACGGCTGAGCATATAATCACTATCTACAATATTTGGATGGATAGCATATAGTTGATACAGTAATAGCAGGGTATTGGCCTTACGAAATAGTTTGGCTTAGAATCTGTTAAGCTGAGGGGATAGTGGCGGCTGATACACCTGAATAAAACACAGCTGTATGACAATAAAAACATAGAAAAACAGCACCATTTGAGGTCCGATAGATCAGCTTTTTGAACTGTTTGCTGGTAGCACCGTCAACCAGTAAAAATCTCAGAATGCATTACAGAAACAGAACACAGCCACTGATCAACTGCACAACATAGCAAAGAGCAAAGATATATATTCAGAACGTCCCCTCACACAGAAATCCCTTTACAGCAGCATCTTTAAGCCAGTAAGAACAGATTTCTCCTAAGAATGATATTTGTGTATTGAGGTGTTTTACAAGTTTTATATGCTGAACATGTTAAGATTAACAAGGAATACCTTTTTCCTATAGACTTTTCTTTTTTAATATACACACAAGTTTACAGTCACTGACAAACACCAGAGTAACAATGAGGTAGGACGGTGAAGTTGGATGAAGTAGAACCGGTTTGTGGATTGTATACAAAGTACTGATACATCTAATAAAAATATAGGCCTAGGAATCTGTTCCTCCCGTTTGATACTGTATCTGAAGCAGCAACGTGTGGGGTCACACGTAGCGTCGCAAACTCCCAGACGAACCACTGAACTCGTTCCACATAAAATCTGTTCCCCTGATGAAGCTGTCGAAAAAAAAAAAAAAAAAAGAATCCTCACCTCTAAGGCTTTGAAAGATGTTCAAAACACAAGCCAACAACACAGAGCAAAGGGGACCATTATCTTGATGCATGTGCATTTTCCAATCCAGTTGGTATTAGTCAGGATGGTTAAGGAACAAGAGGTGGCACAGGAAGAGGATCAGGGCCAGCAGGCTGTTGCTCTCTGCCCGAAGCTACTGGACCAGAGCAGTAGTAACAGTCCTGCTCTGGTGTTGTGTTGCAGAGCCAAACTAGGTTACAATATCCTTTAATGACCATGTCAGGTTGTGTAATATACAAGTTACTAATATGCTGCTAAATCCCACACTGTTCCTCTGCAAGTGACTTGGTACATTTGAAAGAGATTGGCCTTGCCATCACAGATTACGCTAAAGCGGGGGCTAAAAACATACAGCACTTTCTTACAGCTTTCATCCACCAAAGATGGTTTTAGTTAGGGGATTAGGCTTAATCTTGCTCCAGGAAACCATCCTTTTAAAACAATTTGACATTTCTGATGATGTAATAGCTCTAGAAATGCTCGTTCATTTAGCATCGTTTTAACCACACACCCCTTTTGGCATCAAACAAAGAAGCAAACACAAACACAATACACGACGACGGGTCAGAACTTCAGCGAGGTTGGTTTGCACAGCAGAAATGTCTTAGTTTTTTTTTTCTTTTTTTTAAATTGCATGTATTTTTAATACACCACCCCGCACAGGAATCTCATGTTACTTTGTACAAGGAAATAAAAAAAAAATGAAAAGCTAAATTGACAATGGAAAATAATGGCAACACTAATGTGATGGATTTTTCTGGGCTCCGTTATCTTGGTGTGGATATACTTTTTTTAAAGCAAACCCCTCCTGACGATTCAGTCTCAACCGGCTTTACTGTTCTGTAGCTTTACCTTTTCATTCTATACTTCTTATAGACTATAGGTATACATTGATGGCATTTGGCCCGACTAAGTTAAAGCAAAAAATTCTAGTCAGCTTATACATTCCACTGATGAAGTTCTTAAACTCATGGGAAGCCTTTTCCCGTAAAGCATTGTTGTTTTTTGTTAATCTGCCAAGTATTGGTTTCCGGTGGTTGAAGTCACTCACAAAATGTTGGTTTTTAACTACCCAAGAAAAAAATCCTTTACATTGTAATATCAAATATCAAATGTATTCAGCTTTTTTGTGAAACATTAGCATGGCGGGGGCACATCCGATGGAGCAAAACAGAAACTTTATCCAATGACTCTTTTCTGCTCCAAATAAAGAAACCCCCAAAACAAAACATATTCTAAGGTGCTTGATAATACAATAACTGTTAGGCCTTAATCTATAAAGACATTGGAAAAAAAGACAAATATCACAAAAACAGTTTTCTTAAGATTGAAGAAATTGCTGAGAAGTTTAAAGTGCTTTCAATGTAAATGACTTGTGTTGATCGTTACTGCATCTTAACTGTTGAGCGCAATGGTTTGACTATATTTTGATCGTACTGCGGCAGATTTTAGGAATATCCAAAGCAAGGTTTTCAAGATGTCACAAGTTGTGAATGTAAAGCATGGGTTCCGTTTGAATGAGTTTTTAAGGAAATCCTTATCTCTCTCCTTCCGCTGAGATTACTTTGGTTATGAAGGTGGTGTTTGTAGACTCTGCTGTTCAACATTTGGATAAAACACCAAGCTTAAAGCCAACCTTTCAAATGAAAAAAAACCTAAAATATTCTGACAAGAAACACCAAGAATTAACAGTTAAAACAGAATTACAACATTGATGAGCTAAAACCAAAAGTCGATCAGAACGCTGAAACTTTACGATGAATAAAAACAGAAAAAATGTCCATGTTGGTGACAAAAATAAAAAGATGTGTTTATGTACACTAGAATATCTGTAAAATAGCTTAACAAAAAGGCTCGTCTGAACCTTTGAAACAACAGAGACAGAGATGGAAAAAGTGACAAAAATATACCAAAGTAGACGCACAGGAATCTGAAGTGTGAAGAGGAGAAAAGGCTTGATGGGCAGCTCTGCAGCAGATTCACAGTTAGCCACAGCTGGGTCACAGTTGAGATTTCAATCTGCAGCATTTAGTTCCAGACCACAGACAGCCACATAAACCATTTTGAATCAAAACAATATAAAAGGAGAAAAAAATCTATAAGAAAAAAAGGACATTTTAGAAGTCAAGATGGCATAGCTCGGAGGAAATTGTCACTGGAGCAGCCTTACTTCCTTCCCCAGTCGTGTGATTTGAAGCAACGGGGGATCATTATGGGGTTCAGCAGGGCCAGACGAACTCAACAGAAAAATGCTGCAGCAGACAGCTTTACCCACAGCTGGCACCGCCTCCACACCCGGATGACCTGGACCGAGCAGGGCGGGCCCGGTCCTCTCCCGGGCAGCAGCCGGGCTCGGCGCAACCCTGTGGCGCAAACTACACAGAAAATAGTCCTGGGCCACCTCTTACATTCTCACAGCAAAGTGCAGGTGAAGCTTCGTCACATCAGCTTACGATACGTTTACAATCACAGCTTACTAGAAAACCCAGGGGCCAACCGGTCCCTGGTGATTGCAAAATCCATTTAAGGCCTTTCTAGGCATCCACATGCCGGTACCTCAACAGTCCAGCTTTCCTGACATGTTTCCCGAGTAACGCACACATATCCCTATCAGAACCTCTCTTGTGCTCATACATTGATGGCTAATGTGTATAACTAAGAAGGTACAAAAAGGAGCAAATACAGCATTTTTTAACTCGACCCAGGAGCTGGACTTTCCCATAAATCACTTAAAGCCGTATTTGAATAAAGTTATGGGTTAGCGCACTTTTCAAATGAATCTCATGGAGCTACATCTGCAACTCTCTGTTGCAAAATTAAATATGGCGCTTGCCAATTAAGACTTGTGCATTTGAGACCCTGACGTCCCATCCTATGCAGCTAAGTACCAGCACTCGAACCCCCAGCGGTCACTGGACAGTCAGCAAATCAACAGTCAAACGCTCACATGTCTACGACCTAATCTAAGCTAGCATCATCATCTTTACAGCATCAAAAGACTTTGCCTATGGAAATTGCCTCTTACTTTTTAAAAGTTCAAGGACTTAAAAATGGTGTTCTGACACAGAACAATAAATGAACAATCATATCTAATTTCACGTTTTGACACATATGCACACATCTCAATAAAACGCATCTCTGTACCGGCGCTAAAGCTTATAAAACCACTCACTCCAGCTCATATCGAACTATCTCACTGGGTCAGTTTTTAACTGGTGGGTAAAGCTGTCTGTCAGCCAATCAGAAAACGGACAAATGTGAAGCTTATTTCAAATGAGAGGGGGAGGAGGAACCGGCGTACTGGGACATGTCACAGAATGACCAATCCTAAATATCAAAGAAATATGACAGCTCTGAAACAGTGAGGGCCTTGCTCAGCCGCCCACCCCCAGTCCCCTCCACATCCTGCTGACGGCGCGGGCAGAAGGCGCGGACGTGGCGGCTGATCTCTACATGCCATCGTAGGTGAAGTTTTCCATCTTGACTGTCTGTCTGATGAGCAGCTTGGACTCCCGCCGCTCCTCATTCTTGATGGACTTGTTGATGTCCATTATCTTTTCACAAATGTATTTGTTCACTTTGGACAATCTCTGCGTGATCTCTGCGCTGTCGGCCGTCTCCTGAGACACTCTGTCGTAAAGACACTCTGGAGAGGGAGCGAGCGAGTCGTCAGATTACATTCAATCAAAAAGCGCTCATCCTACCTCTGATGTCTACGGGATGAATTCTTAATGGATTTTATTCTGATTTCCATCGAGGAGAGGAGACAACTGGTTATCTCGGCATAACTCCTTCAAAAGGTTGCTCTTACCTCTGACTATTTTGAGCTTGCTGGGTGACAGTGGAGGTTTGGGCAGAGCGTCTTTCTTCTTTTTAGTCGCAACTCCTGTGACGCTACGATTTTTGAGGGTTTCGGTGCCCCAGATCATCACAGCGAGGTTTTTTGTGAACTTGGAGTCTCCTTGGGTCCGCTGAAGCTGGTGCCACTTCTCTTCTTCCACCCAAATCCCACCACCAAGATGCACCTGCACAGATCAAAGGCGTGAAAGGAGAAACACAAAAGACACGACCTATAGTCTGCAGTGACTGACTCTTAGAACATAAACGATCTTGGAACCAGGACAGGATGTGGTTCAATTCTTTTTTTTCTGCAGTCTGTATCACGTAAACACAATTGTCCCTCATTCATCCTCAGGATTAAGTTCCAAAACCCTCTGTGATAGTCCAAAAAAAAACCCAACACAAAGTAGAGACATTACGTTAATTTTATTATTTCATTCTATTATTTTAGGCTTTATGAACCCGTCGGCCTTATGGAAGATCTAGGCTAAATTTTATTAATCAATTGTAACAAATATTGTTACTTAACTAAAAAAAATCCACTGTTTTATTTGATAACACATGAACAAAGTGCCACAACATTAACATTCAAAATTAAGTAGGCTTTTAAAGTTCGGTTAAAGAGAAACTTTACTCCAAAAAAAAAAAAAAAAGCAATTTGGCCTATAACTTAGACCAGCTGGTTTATTCCAACAGAAACTCCTTACAGCAGCTGGGAGACGTAAATAAGCTCGGGTCACTAGCCGGTTGTTTTTTGGATTAGCCTCTTCATGACCTTAACCGGTGGTGCTCCATACCATGTCAGCGCACATTGCATAAGGAGCGGCCAAACCCTGGCCCCTGATTGGCAGCCCAGGCAGCCGGCCCTGGGCCTCCAGGTGAGCTAATGCGACCAGGGGCATGTGTGACACTCTTTCCTTTCTCTATTCTCCTATTACCGTTAAGTCTTTAGGCAAGCATCCAAAAAGCTTTTCCCTGTGCAGCTAATGTGCTTTAGGATGCGAGCCAGCAGACGAGCTTTTTACAGTCCTCTAGTTAGACAGGATTGTTTTCATCCTCCCAGCCCTTTGGCCTCGTTTATCTCTTTCTCACCGTCTCCCATCCTTCTTTTCTAACCTCCCTTTGCACTCTCGGTAGGGCTAACCTGTCAGTCACTGTGAATTCCTCCCGTGCAAATAATTAATATGGGGTCCCTGATGTAGTTCTAATTTGCAAGTGTTCTTCACGCTTGAAGTGGCTGCAGGCCCCACAGCTTGTAGAACCAATTCCCCCCCTGTCATCAGAGACAGGACGCTGGTTGAGTTACAGTGCTGGGGTGAGTAAAGAACCCTAACGGGCTAATAAGCACTGATGATGCTGGCCAGGCTCACAAGAACAATAATAATCTTCTCAACCTTGTTTACCTGCTAGGGCAGGGCAGCAAAGGGGAAAGGGGTGATCAAGTATGACACCATGTTCCTGGGTTTCTCGTTACTAATAGAATATTTCCTACTAAATCAACCTTCTTTACTACTCACACAAAAGCCAACAGCCAGGAAGCACGAATGGAAAGTGATGGCTGTTAGGGGTTTGTCGGGTCACCTATGACTACAAGTCCTTTCTGTTTCCAAATTTAAATTGAAGGTCAGATGAGATATTAAAACAAGATAGATAACATAAATTATTATAAGGGAAAGCATCAGAAAATATCAGGCGTGTGACAGCATTTAAGCTCAGGAAATCCACTTCTGAGGCACTACCCCACCCTGACATTTTCATGCTTCTGCTTTAAAAAAAAGGACATTCAAAGAACAAAACAGCTATGGAAACTGAAAAATACCACCCATAAGCATGAGAATGATTGGGTAAACATGGGATCAGCAGGGAGAGTCACCATCCAGCAGGACTGCAGTGGAACCCACTCACCTTGCCATCGTTGCAGGTGTAGACTGTCCGGGGGGAGGGGGAATAGCTGGAACTGGTGTTGGCTTCTTCTCTGCATGTCTCCTGGGCCTCAACAATAGGTTCAACCACTTCGGCCTTGATTGTCTGAGTGCCATTGTCATGCATAGGCTCTAGGAGACAAAGGGGCATTTGACTTTGCACAGTAATGAAAACTCCATCTTTAGTAAAGTCACCCACCAGGTTTTTGCTTGGTTGCAGAATTCAAATCTCCACATGTTTTTTTAACTGTGTTTGTATTTTGGTTTTCACCACTTGAAAAACGCCCGCCTCCTACTTTGTTTCTTCCTTGCCTGTGGCCTGGGCTTCCCCATGGCCAGCAACAGGCAGTTATTTTAGCCCAGTAACTAAGCCGGCTTGATGGCTGGCCACACTAAGCTCCAATGCTGCTGATGAGTTTTCATATCAGTCAATGCCGTCCCTCCTCCCTGACTGACATATTCCCGGGGTGTGCTAATCTTTAGCCTGTCCATTAGATGGTCTAGCCAGCAGCCAGCCTCCTCTGTTTGGACCTACATGGGCTCCCGAGGTTAACACCAGCATCTGGCAAGGCTTGACATCGTACACTGCTGTGCAATGCTATGACACTACTTTTAATCACACAACTAGTGTATTCTATTCAACTCCCCGTGTTGGATTTACTAGTTTAGAAATGGACCAATCAAAATCCTTGAGCTGGATAATCTTCTCTATTACATAACATATTCCACCTATGCCTGCTTTTTAACCGCATCCCAAACAGTGCAGAGTGGGAGATGTGTGTCTCTTATTGAGAGTGGGCTGCAGAGGAACACTTGGATGTGTATCATATGAGTGTGTTGCAGTTTATAGGAAAATGACTCCATTACCAAACTGTTGAGAGTTCGGAAAAAATTGGGTCACTTTTAAAAAGACTCATTCTGTAACACACAACAACAGCAGCCAGTCTGCTTCAACCGGCAATCAGCAAAATCCCGTCTACTGCATCCTACTGCATTACTGGTGACCACTCTGGAAGCAGCAACAGCATCCAGATGCAGATGGGTTCCTCTATAGAAATAGGTTTCAATGCTTAAGCAACAGTTTAAACTGCTTTTTAAAACCCACTTTTTCTAGAAGGGGGGTGTTGAAATTGAGAAGGAATTTTTTTAGTATCGAAGCATTTATCAATTAATGCTTTTCCTTAAGGTCAATTTAAGTGACTTCAATTTCTTGTTCTGATGCTTTTAAATTACAGGAAAAAAAAACTTAAGTCTGGAGCATGTGGATAAAATGGCCTGAAAAAGATGGTAAAGCTTTCTTTTTCCCTACAATGGAACATCTCTGACACTTGTAAAGTTGGTTCACTAGGGAACAACATTGTGTTTGGCACCCTCTGGAATCCTAAAGAATGTCAGAACATTGGGAAGATGTTTGTGATTCTGTTTGCATGTAAACTGTTTACATTTGAGAAGTTGCTGTTAGTCTTACTGAAAGGTTCATCACATCCTGTGACTGAGAGGAACAGATTTTGAAATGAAAATGTTCTAGTCTACTGAAATCTGTGAGTTCCTTTCAACCCATTTGTGAACAGCCATATTTGACTAAAGCTTTTGTATGATCAGCTTATATGGACTACAAGTCTCCCACATCCTCTTCACTCGTATCAATCGTTTTAACAGTACCAGTACTGAGAGCCACATATGTAGTTTTCTTTCTTTTTTCCTATAAACGACCAGCATGTGTGCATCTCTCCTTTATGTTTCTATTCTATATTCTATAACTTTTGAAACATATCATCAAAACCGCAGACTAACGGTGGTCTTTGAACAAATCATATGATACTAACTGGTTATCACACACAGATAAAAATATTAGTGTGAAAATCAAAGCAAAACGGCCGTTTGCCTTTGATGTTGAGATCTGCAACCAAGCATGTTTTAAACCTCAATACAAACTCTATTTAAATGTCAATACTTGTTCTAATCTATGCGGTTCGAGGTTTTAAACTCAGCTTTGAGGCATAGGAGTCTGTGCTTTGTGTGTTAGTGTGCAGGCCCCTGGTCGCTCACCACTGCCCAGTCTCATCAGAAGCACGTCCTGCAGTCTCCTGTTGAAGTCCCGCAGTTCTTTCACCTCTGTCAGCAAGCTGCCATATTCCTTGAGCTTCTTGGCCTGCTGTACCAGCTGCCGACGGGTTCTCTCCAACTCCTGCTGAAGCCTCCTCATCTCCTCCTCCTGCTGTCTGTAGCTATGAACCAGCTCCTCGTACAGGACCCGGGGAACCACGGCAGCAGCCACCTCCGGCACACCATCCGTGTCCACCAACAAATGCTGCTGCTGCTGCTGCTGGTGGTGGTGGTGATGCTGCCGGTGCTCGGCCTCCGCATCCTCATCTTCGTCGTCTGCATCCTCTCCCTCCTCGGCCAGCCGATCCTCATCCAGGTCCTCTTCACCCTCCATGCAGGAGTTGGCTGCGTTCCTCTCCAGGCGAGCCACTACTGCTGCGAGGCTCTTGGAGGAGTTGGAAAGGGGACGCCCATGATCGTGGGATGGGGCCTTATAGAAAAAATAAATGAATAAATAAATATTTGAAGGAAGAAATGGGCCACTGGCTTCAAATCAGCACCAACATGACAGATATATGGCTGAGGTACAAGTGTGCTCAGAAACAAATATTAAGTCTATAAGAAATACATAGGTTTGGTAAGTTTGATGGCATTAAACTGGGTAAATTTAGACATGGAGCTACAATATATACGTATATTACAGCTCCATGTCTAAATTTAAAACATAGCTACAATAGGTAAATTCACTTTTATGAGCTTTGTCTGTGAGGCAGCACCAGAAGCATCACAGATGCTTAGACAATAGAGCTGAAGTACTAAAACATTGCATATTAATGCTGATCATGCCAGTCAACATAACACTATCAGGATCCATTCAATACTGGGGTAGTCCTCAACATTATTTTAAAGTTGAATATTATCTGCAGGCACACTTGGTAACTGCACCAAGTCTTAAAATGAGCTGAGAAGCAGAGAAGCAGCGGTTCTGCTTTGACCGTGTGGATATTGATAGGAGTTGGGAAGTGAAGAGTCACTGAGTTCTTTGATGAGCCGCTCAGCGGATTTGTTGGTGAAAGGGCAGCTGTCCAGAGTGCTGAATTTGTGTTAATCCAGCATATGGTAAAAATAGCATAGGGGGATTTTGGATGCATTCCAAGTTTATGAAAATGTGACATTAACTCATTAAGTGCAATATTTTGATACAGGATAAGAACAAGATGGACATTATAGCCACATCACGGTTGCCTCCATACAACTGGAGGTTTCTTTTTTCCCTTTCACTAAAGCAGCATTTGTATAAAGTAAAAACTGATAGGGACACTATCACATATCAAATAATATTCTAAGTAAAACAACATGTATTTGATTTGCCTTTTTCTTCTTTAAAGGCATCATAACTGTTGTCGTGATATCAAACAAAAAGATAAGAGGGGGCAATGAAATAATGTTATTGTGTTGTTTTAAAAATGTATACACACACACACATATATATATATATATATATAAAAAAAAATATATATATATATATATCATTCAAAGTTTTTGGGTAATGTGATGCAATGTAAAACAACCTGGGATGGTTAGCCTACCTTTTTATGCCTGAGTGGCATTCTTTCCTCTCCAAAGTTGTTTTCCACAGAGTTCTTGATGGACATCTTGGGAATTTTCATCTTCTTTTGTGTTATGCTGTCTTCAAATTCCTCTACTGTATCTGTGAGGGCAAGACGATTTTCAAGAAGTTACATGGCATTGTTTGAAAAGTAGTTTAGCAACAGAATAATTGAATCTAGCTGTTGTTCTGCCTCTCCTTCCGCCCCATTAAACTAACTTTGGCTGTGTCAGTTAGTGGAAGCTTTTCAGGGGACTTGGTGTGGTCTATCTCTGAGGCTCCAGACGAGTCAGACCCGGGATTAAAGATGCAGGAAAGATCAGACTGCTTGTGCTAACATTACGACTGCTGCAGCGGACATGAAGCAAAATACCGTCGAACATATCCCTGGTTAAACTAGCATTCTTTCTGATAAACATCCATGACGTCGATAGGTTGTTGATGACAGGTTGTCAAGCGTTGTATGCTTGAACGTTGCCGCACGGAAACTGCAGCACCGCAGCCATTCTGAGGCTCTAAGCTACACAGAAGTCACCAAGCTAATCGTAAATCAAAACTATCGGAGTGGCGTCTCACCAACATGTCCATACGCCTGCACAACACAGACTGCCGGGTTTTTAGGTGGTTTAGCGGCAGCCCTGTGTCCGCTCGCTAGCGCTTCGGAGCTAGCATGCTAATGCAGAAACACACGTCAAGCTAATGCGCGCTAGCTTGAGGTTGTAAACATCCGTCGAGACTCGCTAGCGTTGCGTGCTACATGTTTAGCCGAACGACGAGCGCCGCTCCACCGAGGCACAGAGGCACCTCGTAAGACTCGACACTGAATGATTTAAGAGTTGACAAGCTTTGACAGCCTTCGAAACTTATATTAGCACGTCTTTATAGCATTCCTAGCTAGCTACCGCCGCGGACGGAGTTCTCATCAGTGTCAGACTCCAGCTGATCACGTCCTGACACATCGGACGAAAACACTTTCTTTGACACATTTCTGACTAGCTCGCTAGGCAACATTTCTTGCTCGGACTAATAAAACTAGCTTTAAAAACGCTTAAACGGCTGTGTCGGGAGGGCAACTTACCTGCAAGGGCAAGGATCTGTGCTTCGCACGGCTGGCCTGCGCAGCCATTCTCTTCAGTTCTGTGAACCAGATACACCTTCTGATTATCAAAATCTGTTTTGTGCAGAGGTCTGAAATCTTCGACATTTGAAACGGGCAACGCGTAGCACATATCGTCTTCAAAGAACCTGACAAAAGCATACATTATTTACTTCTCTTTGGTCCTGCACTTTGGATATATGGTTGACAGTTTTTCCTCACAAAGTATTAAAAGAATATACACATAGAGGGGTCGGGGATGGTGTCTGCGCTCGGCTACTCATGCCTGGTCCACATCACCAGTAGATCATCAAGGCATAAGTAATAGACATGACATTAACTTTGGTCTGGGGACCGGTTAGGATGCAGGCATAATATTTATCCTAAAAATGAAAAACGTTTATAAACGTAATATTTTTTATATATGTATATACATAGATATATATATATATTTACAAGCATCATCTACAGTATATAGTTTTATGATTCACAAATCTCATTGACAGTCTGTAAAATTAAATGTGCATTACATTTGGTTTTGTCTTGAAAGATAATTCCTACTGGGAACAACCAGAAGCCATCAGGATGAGTGCCTTCCCTGTTAGATTTGGTCAATGTGTCCTTTCAAAGGTTTCTGGCCGTATACCTCACATCTGTTTCTTGCATTACAACCAAAACACTTAAGGCCAGCTGACAGAAAATGAAGTCTTTGTTGCCAGGTGCCTTATACAAAAGGATGGATTTCTTTCAGTTGTTCCTCTAATAGAGGGCACCACAGTCGATAAATGACACTAACAATTTTGTTCTGCTTCGGCTGCTGTAATTGAAAAGTAACTGATGCAGAACTGTATGGGGTCTTTTTTCTTTTTTTTTTTTGCTTCTCTGATATTTTGTTTTATGGTTTCGGGCATTTAGTTAGTTATGATTGTTCCTGTTCCAAATGCCAACTTCCTCATGATGTTTGTTCACTGTGCTGTATAACCAATCCTAGATTCTGATAAATGTATACAAGCAGTTTCAAAAACAAACAAAGCAATCCATTACAATAACGCTGATAAATAGTGCGAGTCATTTAATCCCACTGTTTGAAGACACGTTTTTTACTTTTTTGTGCAAATGAAGGGTTCAAGATGTGAGCTACTGAGAGATCAGTTTGGACTGCTATTTATGTTATGAATGTATTGCCTGTATTGGAAAAATACTGTACCATTGCAAAAGTTATGTTGTTCTCCATTTTAACATACAGTAAATTGATTCAAAGTTGTTTAGAAAGTTTTCCAAAGCAAGGCCATTGTTATCTTGTGCATCTATGTGCTACTACTTTGAAAGACACCATACGCTATGTCAAGAACAAGGGTGGAGGACCAGAGATTTTAATAGTTCTGAACAAGTCAAGCAAAGGATTACTGTTAATCTATTAATCGAAGCAACAGGGCTGGACCCCTTTCCAGCCGGCAGTGGGCGAGAAGTGGCGCACACCCTTAGTAGGTCGCCAGACCATCATAGGATTGTGAGCATAAAGAACAAATATATTATCAGCTACATGGAGATAAGACTTTACAAATGCAGTGTTGCCCCAATGTGTCTAAAAGCTGGTCACACTCAAGAAAAGAATAGCTGCTGCTGTATCAGCCTTTTTTAATTTGTAGAAATAACGTGGTGCTTTGTCAACGGAGTGACACTGCATGATGCAATTTGATTCAAAATAACTTCTGATATTAAAATGGACATAGTTTAAGGCTAATATCCTTTTAGTACTTTACTGCAGCTCTGCACTAACTTCAACATGGCTGCAGTGCTTGAATAAACTTGCTGCATATGTAAGAATGGTGTTAGATCTTTTAATAAATATAGTTATTAACTGTGCTACCTTCTTTACTAGTTAAATATTTATTTTTATATATTGTTAAATTGTTGCATTAAAAAAACCCACTCTTATAGGACACCTTATACTCTGATGGGCTGTGAAAGACAGCCTTTAACTTACATGTCCATGACCTTCTCACAATATTAGATCTTTATGAAACTGTTTCCACGCTGACATTTTCGCTTGTAGCTGCAGGGAAAGCATCAATGCAATTATTAACATAGACAATGTCTAAGTTGCCTTTTCTGTCCCAGTAGGCCATTACAATGAACAAGCATAATAAAACTTTCAAGCGGAATTCAATTATCACTGGTATACAGCATGTTTCTCCAGCAATGGGGTGTCAAAATGTCGGCTGTGAGAATGGAGAACAGGACTAGAGTGAGGGAAAAAGAGACACATAAAAACATTTAGCTGCTCCAGAACCAGATTACATTTAGCCGATTGTAACCAAACAAAAATGACTTCCTGGATACCTCAGAGTAACCAAAGACATAGGGGAAACAATTTAACTATAGATGATAAAATAAAGTATTTGATTTGATCATCTTTTTCTGGCCAGCCCAAATGCCTTGTGAAGGTCTACTGGGACTGTCTGATGGAGTCCCGTCTCCGAGAGTTTCAACTCCCACCTCTGAATACGCTTCAACCACGTCCCAAATCAAGCTAGGGGCATCAAGTCTGGGTGGGCTGTGTTCTGTTGTCCGGACCGGAGCTGCGGCCGTAAGTTGTCAGTACGTGCTGCAGCAGGAATCCCTGAACTCATAGGGGGACACCAACAGTGTCGAGCCAAAGAAGGAGTCCTGTTGGATCTTTTTTGGCTTGTGGGACTGGAGGCAGCTGACAGGTATCAGTAAACAAAGCGAAGTGCGGCTTTGGCAGTCGCTGAGGTAAAAACTCAGACATAGTAAGAGCTTAAAGAGGTCATGGAAAAAGCTTCAGCATGGAGGTTCTGGTCCACAACCCGGTGACTCAGGAGGAGGAGGCAGTGCACCATCAACACTGTGCACATTAGAGATGGGGATTTATACTTATTCACAATGCTGGGGAGCACAGCGAGGCATTGATATATGCATTACATAAACCATGTTTAACATTCACTATTATTATATTTCAACTCTTGAATATATCTAACTGTTGGAATATTCACTGAGGTCCATTCTTGTATTTACTTTAAATTTTTTGTGCAGATTTTCTTTCTATAAATACACCCCTATACCTGGAAGTAAATGCATGTAGTTAAAACAAGGGGTGCTTTTTAAATCTAATAATAACCTTTACACATTAGTAAAAGAAATTTTAAAATTGCATTTTCTTGTTGTGTTCTGTTCTTGTTGTGTTCTTCTGTCTCACTGTTATGAGACAGAAGTTAATCGCTTTGTCTTTAATAAGTCTGTACTGCTCAGGTTTCAATAATTAATCTGGCTCCCAAAACCTGCTCTGATTTTGTTATAAAGTATTGGCATACTGATTAGCTGATGATAAAGCCATTATCAAAGACTGAGGGGCAACTCTTAATAATATTTCAGATGTTTTATCTGTGGGGGAAGTTGATTGGCTAAAGGGTCGAGCCAGGACAGAAGCCAGACATCATGTCCTGCCTATTAGCTCCACACTGCCAAGCTCATCTATCTTTATTGGTCATCCATTAGCCTGCATTAAAGGGAGACACGGGATAATAGCAGTAATGATGCTGATGATGGAATTAGACTGCGGGTACACACGTCATCATTTAAGGACTGCGCCTGGAATCATAAAGAGTTACAGACAGATGGACAGATGGTTGAAGTTAACAACACCTTTTGGCCCCTACTATAAGTGTCCATGCGAAACAGAAAAAAAACACTAAAGTTTTATTGTTTGTTTATATAAATGCATTTTCACAGTGTTTGGATGTGTGCATTGGATCTGCATCATGTAAAGAGTGGGTGTAGTGGCAGCACCTGTGCCAGTCTGCAGGGGAGACAGATGTTCATGCAGGTGTGTGCATGATGACTGTTGGCATGACAGGCAGGCCGCCTGAGCAGCAGCATTCAGACTCAGACAGGCTCAGCAGAGAGACAAAGCCCGTCATTAGACAGGCACAACGGAGGATCAAATATGGAACCTTCTGGATTGACACTCCCAGATCGAGCTAACAGCGAGCAGCATGAAAACGTGGCTGCTCAGAGACAGGTCCAGAGAGGCACAAACGTCCTTTAAGGTCAGGACTTTATTACTATCACTCACAACTGTTTACTGTCCATTTTTCTGTTTTGGTTGGAGGCATCTCACCAGGCTTTCTCTTATTATGTCTCTTAATTAGCTCCTCTTGAATTCCTAATCAACCATGAAGAAGGCATTCACCAATTTAAAAAGTGATAGCCCATGAAATGAACAGCCGCGCCTCATACAAGCACATCATGCTGCAGGCTCTGAAGACAGAGCTGAGACTGAGGAGAGACAATGGAAGGAAAGAAGGACACACACACACACACAGGAGGCACAAAAACAGAGCAGCAAACCTCAGAGCACAAAAATCCTTCATTAAAGTATTCAGAACGCTTTCAGTGCTGGACCTGCCGTCATGCTGCGTGGACTCAGAGATCCAACCCAGGAACATTGATCTTTTTCATAAGGATCATAATGACCACCAGAAAAGTACTGATCATATTTCACCACCAGTCAATTCAGTTCATTAGGGCCACTTTACCTCTGGCTGAACACCTGTATTGATTCCGAGAGTGTCACCAGGCTGTTACTCTTTGCAAACTAGATACAAAATAAAACTGGCTAAACGGTAATTCATGCAGTCAGAGAAAGGACAACGGAGAACAGCAAATAAATGATGTGTAATAGTAGCATGGACAGTTAATATCTGTGCCCTTTCTGCAGCTGCGTCAAATGTCAGACAAGACACAAGAAATCCTAAAAGCATCAAAACTGTCCCCAGGTTTCCCGGGGAGAAATTCTTTTTCCCCTCTAATGCCTCTCCCACCGTCTCCTTTCCTCTAATCTCCACTTATCTGGCAGCCAGGTGAGCAGCAGCACATGGCTGGTGGGCAGGCTTTGGTGAGTGGGAATACAGCTCATCCTAATGGTATTTTTCCTCTGTTCCTTCCCTTCCCTGAGCTTCCCTGAGTCTCTCCTCCAGGGCAGCTGTCAGACAGAGGCGGAGGCAGCCGCAGAGCTTCTCAGCGCGGCTGTCGCTGACAGCAGGGCGCCGCTGGGATTGGACCAGTGACCACAACGACCCGTCATGCAGTGGGCGGCCAGGCTCACAGGTGCACAGCGTCTGACAGATAATAGCAGATAAAGCCCCGGCCAACCAGCAGCCCGCGCCCCACTACGGGCTGTGGGTCTGGTGGATGGGGTGTGGTGGAGACCAGATGATGGGGGCAGGGTCACACTGAGAGGCAAAGTGATTTGACAACGAACAGCCTTTATTTGACCACCGAGCAGCCAGACACAGACCTGAACACCATAGTCAAGGACACACAAGGTCTCTGAAGTCACCGTGCCTTCACATAAGCTGCTGCAGCTGCCCGTACGATCCAATAAGCTCAGTACAGTCAGTGAGGCTGTTCTCCAAAAGAGAAAATATATTAAAGTTACAAAAGGATCTTATACCACTGCTTACTGTTCTTTTTACTTATGTGGTCATTTTGGATAAGAAAGTATATCACGGAGATGTGTGCAAGCTCAACTAATGACACTCAAAATCTACTTTAATGTACTGTATTTGTGTGTAATCTGCTATTCATACTTTTCTTCCATCAAACCTATATGCCCCAAATTTGGTGAAAAATCTAATTTCTCAATACTAGTGTTTTTCGGTCATAATGAATAAGATTAAGATTCCTGCTTTGACTCCAAAAAGGATGTCACAGGTCATTCACCTCTTTTGCGTTTTATTTCCCAAATTCACGTGGAGCAGTGCTGTGGTTGTGGGGACAGTCGTCGGCCTCAGGAACAGCTGCAGCAGACACTTCAGTGCTTCAGGAAACAGAGAACATCTGTACCAAAATGTCTACTCTAATGTTCTTTTTCTTGGACAAGCTTGTAGAATTCTATTTGTATCATTTTTGGTCTCCAACGGAGGTCAATACAAAGTCCCACACTGGCACAAGACCACAGCAGGACAGGAGCTGAAGAGTTCTGTAGACCGAGTTCAGTGTCTGCTATCAGGAGGTTTTCTGGGTGTTAACCAGTGCTTCTGCTCTGTATCTGAACCTGGTGTCTGCTGGTGAGAGCAGAGCAGAGAGGAACTGTACTAAAAAATGAATAATGTGCGTTGACTTAAAGTTAACCATGCTACTAACCCACTTCAGGAAGGACTGAGGTGCCTCCCTACAACAGGTTGATGACCTGAGCGAGGCACTGGAGAAAATCTGCCTGGAATATTTAACCAATTTTGTGGCTGATATTTCTTTCCTTTTGTTTTTATTTTGACATTTTTTTTAAAAAGCTAATGCTCGCACAGAGGTCAGTTGATTCAATAATTATCGCCTTAAAAGCTCCGAAGCAAAGATGATGCAAGAGATTGCAAATAGTGACACAGTGGTTGTTTGACAGATGCTGCCCCCCCCCCCCCCTCTAAACACACACACACAGTGTGAAAACTCAATCCACCAGCCATAGCACATAGACCGAGAGGCATCAACCTCTATTATCTAGTCCCTATGCTACTAACACAAAAGGCTCCCTGGAACAAAAATCCAATCAGTCCTCTCTAGGAGGATTTTCTCCACAGTAGTGCTTAGCAACACTGGTGGCTCTGCTGGTGACAAAGAAACAATCTCAGAGCCCACAGCCTGCTCTCAGACTGTTTACTGCCTCCATCACAACGTCCTTTTAGAAAGAGCATGGTCGGTCTGAGCTTCTACAGTATGTTGTCATCTTTCTGTCCTCTGAGTTAAGGACTCTGTCTGTCTCCCTTTCTTTCTTCTTTTGCGTGGAGCATGAAGCACATGGCACACTGTGTACAGTGCATGAAATGACCATATTTGCGACACAGGGAATATTCACTTTAAGCATCATGAATATGGGCTTGACAAAAAGAACAATCAGGCTCTGACTGTTGACAGGAGTTAAGTGACTGTTTGGAGACAAACCATTTTTCCAAATAAATATTTTTAGTATTTTGCTGCCCCCGACTCCTCATGCCTCCTCCCTTATTGCTATCTCCCGCAGTCCTCCATTCTTTGTCTGGTAAATTATCACACTCGTTCTCTATTCATTAGCATGCTGCTGCTTATTTAGTTACGCTGCTGAGAAGCCTTCAACAAAATCAACTGGAAAATACTCAATATAAGGCGGCTAGTGCATCCCTCTCCTTCCCTACCACTCTTCCTTCAACTCTGTCTTTGTTTGAATTATGTGCTTTTTTTCCCCAATCAAAATGGAAGTATGGTCCCCCATAATGAGGAGGAGGGAGATAGAATATGCAAATTTGCCAAGAAAGGATATAATTAAGACAAGTAATAGGATGTGTTGTTTTCACAGCTGCTCATTTACACAAAAGTGTTCTTCTGCTATGTTTCGTTCCTTTTTATCCCCCCCTGCAGAGGTGCAGAAATCATGTGCATCTAGGAACTGAAAAATACAGATAACCTTGCATTGATCGAGCCACTCAGAGGATTTCATTATTTATATGCACACCAACCCTGATTAGTAATCATGAGGCAGCATATTGTTTGGTTCAGAGTCGTCTTTCAACCTTCAACCCAAGCTGGTTAGAAATACTGATCCCTGTCTGACACCTCCACGTTTTGTGGTGCTGGTGCACAATGAGCACTACAAAAGTAAGACTTCTGAGTCCTGCTGTAGTGTTAGCAACTGGGGAAGTGTGCTTAAATACTTTGTAAATGAGTTTAAATACTTTTCTCTTCTCTAAATGGAGACATAATTAACATTTCAGACAAATGCACCGAGCGTGGCTAAAGGGTGCTCAAACTAGTGCACACACAAAACTGCAATTTCTTCATTAGATCTTAGTTTCTGAACTTTAAAACGTGTGGTTATGGAAAGATGGGAGGAAATGAGAGGGAAAAGAATAAATGTACATTTCTTGTTTTTGAGCCTATCTCAAAGGGGAATTGGTCTGGCAGATAAAGAACAGTTGATCAAAGTATACGGGAGAAAAGAGAGAAGAGTACACACGAGAGGGTTAACTGCCACTGAAATGTAAGAAAGGGAAGATTAATGTTCAGATGCAAAAGTAAAGCTGAAATGACACCAATTCAAAGAGGCAATCATTTCACCGGTTCCACAGTCTGGTCCAGACTGCTCCTACAAAGACAGACTCAGAATTAGTGCTATTGAAAACAATAGCTCCACTGTTATATGTTAATATTAGGAATTTGGCTGACTGCGCATAGATTCTTATCTGAGACAGATCCTATAATATAACTGAGGGATGACAGAGATAGTGTAACATAAAAATGATAAGAAAAGATAAGCTGATTCCCACTTGGATAAATTCATTTTGAAGTAATTCCCTATCAATTCTGGTATTTGAAAAAAAAGAGTTTTATAAGTGGTGTGACAGAGTGATGTATATTTAACTCCCCCCTACATGTAAACAGAACTGAAATTATTAAAAAAAAAAAAAAAAAAAAAAAAAAAAAAA
>JABUIW010000200.1:1048392-1072048 GCA_013363375.1 Menidia beryllina | reverse complement strand
AACACAATGTTTATCCTCTTACGGTAAAATTACCCATGAAATATTTCACACATCTTATCTCAGATGCTTAACTGATTCCTAGAAAAAACGGCTAAATTCTAATATTGCATGC
Source organism: Menidia beryllina (assembly GCA_013363375.1). Classification (NCBI taxonomy): domain Eukaryota; kingdom Metazoa; phylum Chordata; class Actinopteri; order Atheriniformes; family Atherinopsidae; genus Menidia; species Menidia beryllina. Next base: position 1,071,936 of record JABUIW010000200.1, on the reverse strand, counting down.
AGTGGTTTCTATAAATATAGAGAAGAAGTGAATTAACAAAGAGCTATACTTTTAAGACTCACACATGGGAACACACTCATCAGCACTAAACATAGTCTATTACTAGCTAATGTAGAGTGGGAGTGTCCATCCTGACTGTCATTAAACACAGATAATACATCTTTGGTTGAGAGTTACAACACATTACAACCACTTTGTCTTCCTGCCACTTTTGTTCCTCCTCAGCGTGGATAAGGTGCTTAGTGCGGCTTGGAAGGAAGAATCCCTCAAAAAGAAGGAGGGAGAATCTGACTCAAACAGAATGACTTTAGCCGCCGCATTTCAGGGCAGAAATTAGGACTGAATGAGTCTTTATCAAACATAGTTAAGAAATAAGCGATCACACCGTGGACAAAAACAATAACTCCTCAGCATGAACCGCAACAGACTTTGAAATGGTGATAGTTTATCAAGAAGAAATTGATTAAATTTCTCACTTCCAGGTTGGTAAGATTCGTTCAGTAATTGAATGGCCATAAGATACTTGGTTTACACCTTGACCTAGCCAAGCTGTGACTGTTAGAGTAACAGCCTGTTATACCAGGGTAAAAAAAATTAAAATAGAAATATTAAAAATCCATCTATTTGAAATCCACAGATGTTTGCTGTTGGTGACTCTGGTCTGGACCTGCAAGTTAAAGTGTTATCAGGTCAGAAAACAAGAAAGCAGATGGGAGTCAGAGGTGACATCCACTCCAGCTGTCGCTGTGATCTAGCCAGGTCCTGCCAATCCTGGAGCCACAGCCCAGCGAACAACACAGTCTGAGACTGGACTCATAACGGGTATAGAGTTATACGAGAGCATCATTTACTATTTTATGAACATTAATCAGAACCAGAAAGCCTGGATTTGTGTTACTATTCTTGGGTGAGATTTTGTGAACACCAAATCTGGAAAGATGTAGTATTGCAAGAACTTGGAACCACTGGAAAATTGATATTCTGACTAAAAGACGAACCACCCAGTTTCTCTATAAATGACTTTATCTGATTCTCTGCTTATTAGTATCTATAAGTCACTCGTGAACAATTCTAGAGTTAAACGTTTAATTTTTATGAATCATCTTCTAATATCAGCTTAACAACTTCCATGCTTCCAAGAAATCTATAAAGTTCTAATCAGTATAAATATGGTCATTAACCGAACCAATCAGCAGGACCGATAGCAGAGTGAGCCAGCGTCCTAATCTGGGCTGGAAGACGAGATGGAGCAGGAGGAAGTGAAATGGAGTGACAGAGGTGAAAAAAATATTAATGTACTAAACCCCTGCTTTATAGCTAAATTAAATATTCATGGATAGTCTGCCCAAACTCATTTTCCAACATTTCCTACAGATTTTCTTCTCGTATTTGCCGATTGTTATCACACATACACATAAACGGGCGGCTGAGAAAGTAAACGGACTGAGGAGCCACACAGCTGGGAAAAGAGTGAGAAGGAATGATCATTTAGCAGTTCATTTCAAAATTAATTCAAAGTCAATAAAGCTAAATCGCACAGCCACAGCCACCATCTCACTACTTTCTTGGTTTTCAAGTTTTCTGAGAAACAAAACAATACTGGAAATGGGGATATTATTAAACTGAAAATGCATGTGTATTTCTCAGTTTCAAGAATTCATTAAAAAGTATGATCCTTTGGAAAGAGAAACAACTCAATGACAACTTTTCTGTTGGTCGAGGCAACACATTAAATTTAAAATCATTACTTTCTTTAAATATTCATTTGAAAAAAAATCCAAACGTAATGAATAAAAAAGATAAATAAATAAAAATCTGGCATCAGAGGATTTCTACCACTATATTGGGCGCTGCCCTGTGATGGACGGGTGTCCAGGGTGACCCGCCTCTCGCCCCTTAAATCCTGGGATAGGCCCCAGCCCCCATGCGACCCCATATGGGAAGAAGCGGTTCAAAAAAGGAGGTTCTGTATTATCTCCACATCTGAAAAATAACCACACAGGCCAATATACTCCTGGGTTCTCGATAAAATCCTAAAAATGAGGATTATATTCATGACCATGTTAGCTTCTACCATCACAACTGAGCCCCTGAAAACAGGACACTACAAATGAATAATACATGCTTCTCAACTCAGCAGGAGATGAATAACTTCAAACCAAAACCAAAATGGATATATTTTCCTTTCTGTGTGATAGGTCAGAGGTGCTGATAGCTTGATACGACATCTTTCTGCCCACTAATTATTGCTGTACAGTGTCATCCTAGATTTCCCTCCAGCTCTTCTGATGAAGTCACATGTCGGAAATCAACACCTGCATCCAAACTCCCTGCTGTCCCCGCTGACTCACACGTGCACTTAAGCACACACAAACAAACCCTATCACGTAACTAGGGCCACGTATGAGTCGGTGGTTGATGGGCTTGTGAGTGAGAGCATCTTTGTCAATATTGTGACAAATCACCCATCTTCCTTCAGCCCCTTCATCCCATGTCTGCCCACTGCAATCACTTCTGGATTTGCTTTAAGAAACAAACCAACACAACCACAAACTCTCTCTTGTACACACGCACACACACACACACACACACACACACACACACACACACACACACACACACACACTGCCTGCACTTTAGAGGTAAAAAGCGAGCTTGCTGTACTTGCTGTATCCAACGGCATCTTAGTCATTGTCCCTTGGTAACAAAGAGGGCAGGCGAGGTAAGGATGAGCTAATGGGAAGAGCTTTTTAGTTTATGTGTGGGCGTGGCTGTCTGGTAGAATCAAGTACATCACAACTGCAGGCGCATTCAGGACATAAACCTCCTTATAATTGCATAATGAAGTGGGTCAAAATGGCCAGCAGAAATGTGATCATGTCTCCACTGGCATGGCAGCGTCAGGTACTGTGTGCTGTAGCGCTAACGGGAGGGAGAGGCTGGGAGCAGAGGGGGGGTGGGGGGGGCTGAGCTTTGTTGCGTGACCGGCAGCCCTTGGTTAAAAATACAACAAACTAAATAAAAAATGTATTCCTTCTGAGAGGGGAGAGCAGAAGGAAAGGACAGCCACCTGCACACGGTGCTGCTGCTGCTGCCGTTACTGCGCTAGCTCCCACACCGCGGACTCACTGATCTGATCACAAACACTACAGCACGCACACACACACACTCCAGGCTGACGTATAGGAACATTTAGGCAAATGTAGCCATCCTGTATAGTGTGGTCAGAACATTTACATATTACATGTTCTGAGTGACACATGCACAACTGTTTGGATGAATAGCAATTAAAGATCATGATTAAATGAAATCGTAAACATGAACTATTCATGAAGGGCCTGTAAAAGAGCAGCTGAGCTGGCAGTAGGGACTTACCCTGCCAACCTTTCTTTCAGGTGGCATGCTTTTTGATCAAGTATCCTAAGACAGCCCATTTAACCGTAACAGCATACCTATTTCCTGTCAAACGGCTTCACTGTCAGATTGAAGCCGACAACTTGATCCAAATAGCCAGGTAGATGGCAAAAGTCCCCTTTATAGAATAGTGTCAGGTTAAAGGGGGCTTTAGCTCAGATATGACATTGGGTATAGAATTTTCCTTTTATTACTTTAAGAGATGTAAAATAAGACAAAACAGAGTGAATAAACTCAGAGGGACATTAAGTATAGTTCAATGTTGCATTAGATAACACATTTCCACTGAAAAGGCTGACTTTGTGTGCCTATTTCCTTATCCGCATCCATTTCAGGCTAATTGTGCCTGCTGAAATAATTCCTACAGAAATTAAACTGAGTTTCTTTTCAATTTTCATTGGTGAGAGCAAATAGAAGGAAAAAAGCAAGTGGAATTGTTGGGACAATAACCCTACAATGCCATATGTATCATATTTGATTTATACGTTTTCTGATATGTTTTGCATTGGAAACCTTTAGCATCATTCAGTGGTAAAACCTTTAGTAATCACTAATCGATTCTACACGAGGCTAGACCGAGGTTCCTAATGTTCTCACAACTGAAGCTTTTTACATATTTACTATTTTTTTATATTTTGCAGAGCATTTTCTAAATTATTGTTTTTCTTACCGATTTGGAAGTTCCTTGAAGCAAGGTTTTTATACAGTTTATAAAAGATGACAACAAAATCCAGAACCCATTTGTGCGGAAAAACTGAACAATTCATTTCTGATTCCATTGAAATGAGGAGGGTAAGTAGCAGCCAGGTGCATCTAATTAAATACTGATTATCAGTGAGTGTGAGCACATCTATAAAAGCAGAGGTTCCTGCTCGTTTGAAGGGTTTTTTGGGGGGTGCTGGGGAGGAACATAAAGAAACAGTTGTTGCTTTGCGATGCTTTGACATTGTTGGGTTTTAGCTTTCCTTTTTGTTTGGCACGTTGTCATCTTCTTCCCCACTCAATGTTAAGAAAAGACTGCACATGCGTGTGGGCGAGTGTATGTGCTCCTGTAGATCTTCTGAGTGTATAGGGGGGTAACCTAAGAGCTCCGGCTGAGCTAAGAGTTTCGGGAGTGACCTGGCAGAAGAATCAATGACAGCGTCTTGACACCGTGGACCAATCAATGACTCGACGACACTGATAGCATACTTGATGCTTCGACACACAACGGCACCCAAGCGCACACATCCAAATGGACTCTGTCCTATCATCATATCCCCATTGGGCTGTGATTGACCCCTGCCTGATGGAGTGCAGGTGGAATGACCTGGTATTTACGAGAGAACGCCGGATCAATGCCGCCCAAGTCGCAGACACACAGCACTGCAGCACTGCGGACACAGATCAGAGCTTCTCTGTGGTGGACTGGGTCCTCGTCAAATATTTAATCATATTTGACCCACAAAGCTCAGAATCTGAACTGATCACAATGTGGATGTGGAAATGTTGGTGCGTGTTAATTAATGGAGAGGAATTACATCAATAAAAAAGTCATTTAAAGAATAGTTTACCATTCATGCACTTCAGCAGCATTTATCAATAACTTTGAGTTTCCATTTTTGTCAAAGTATGTGGTCTCATCTGTTGTGTGAGTCTGATACCAGTCCTAGAGTGGAAAATCCACCTTGCTTTTAAAAGTCTCATGTTTTCCATCATTGTCTGTGAGGGGTCTTCAATCAACTGTGAGAAATAGAAAATGGAATTGAGAGTGGTCCACATGGGACTTGGACCTTTAGACTTCAGAGATGTTAAAGTTTTTACCTTTGAGCGGCTCAACCTCCGCCCTGCAACGGAGAGCTTGTACATCGGCTTGCCACTTTTTTTGGCTCTACACCAACCATATTGGCGAATCAAAGACAAGACGCGAGGTTGGAAAGTTCATCCATCTCCCCCTTCAGGGTCTAATTGGAGCTGAAGGTCAGGATACGGGTATTTTTCTATAGGTTTATTGCCTTTATGGATCCAACAAGAGCGGCGCATGTGTGTATGTGTTGCAAAGTCAAAAGTTGCAAAAGAATGTCTTTCTTGTGTTTTTCTGCATATTTCTTAATATTCAAAACCTGCCATTTTTACATTTCATGATACTGCCCAAAACAGATTTGAAGGTCTGTTATCTTCAAGTGAGCAGACAGTCAGAGACATATTAGACCAGAAATTAAACAAAACGCTGTGTGACTAAAGCGTTTTCCTCTGCACAACTTTTCCATTTAGTGGAGTTCAATCATGTATTGGGATGGAGTGGCGGATAGTTCTTTAAAGCTGTAGTCGGCTGGACTGCTGTGTTTACTGGTAATTAGGCAGGACAATAATTAGCTACTAGCAAGAGAAAACAGAGTAGGGGGGGAGGCGGGGGAAGTGGTGGCGGGGAAAGTTTGAGGGAGATGCAATGAAACACTAACGCGAGCTAACAAGAGCAGCACACAAACACAACTACACTGCAAGATGTGAGAGATGTGTGAACACCCTCTCCAGATGTTGATGTGGAGACCAGATGGATGCACTGTCTGCACGTCTAATCACAGTCTGGAATGTAAGCGGGGCTAAGAGAGAAGATGGAGCCGGACTTTGTTCAGAGGACACCCGTTTGATGAGGTCAAACTCAAAACGGAACGGCTGTCATAGCATCGCATGTATCAGTGAAGCTCGATTTTTCTGCCTGCCACCAACAGGTCTGTGTTTATTCACTAAAAGGTGACTTTCAAACCAAGTAATCTTCACAAAACTACCACAGGCAGCTGCCCTGAGGCTAGTATCACTGTAAGTATGTCTGATCACTGTAAGTATGTCTGTGCAGGCAACAGGTTAAACAGAGCATGTCCGATTTCCTAGAAAATACCACGGATGCACGAGATTCCCTCAAGACAAAGGCATGTGGAAGTTAGAATGTGATCTAATACATGGCCTCGCTTTTTATAGATTGCTGGGAATCTTGGGAGCTGAGTACCAATGTTCAGAAAAGAAAACCAGGCAAACAAAAGGACGGGGGGAAAAAAATCCCCGTATGAACGAGGACCATCAGCTCATGGGGGTTCATAAATAACCACCGTTTCAGATTGTTCGTCCACTTTTGACCTCAAAGTGTTCCCCAGGCTTTATGCAATAAATGCCTTTTCCATGGTGTTTGCCCTTAGGTTTTACCCGGATGGAGAATATCTAAACACCTCAGGTCCCAGAGTAGTTACCTGATCGTCAGATTTTTCAGTGTCGAATGCTCCTGCTTATTAGATTATCTTTATTAGCACAAACAGTTGACATCAGTTTGCTTTTAGGTTGTAAAATGATGTTGATGAATTAGTATTTGCACCTATCAGTCAGACCATTATGACCAGAGAATCATTTTGTCCCATTGGGTTATGTTCTAAGCTTTGTGGGGTTTGAATTAGTGTCCTAAAGACACCATAAGAACCAATCAAATTGCTATCTTGGAAGTTTGGAGAAAACACCTCAGATTCTTTCTTGTGTTCTTTGAACTCTTCCAAACCGTTTTTTACGGGCGCATTGCTCATGGGGCACAGACTGGTAGCAAAAATATTACGTTCCAACATGTCATTACAGCACACAACACATCCATATCAAAAATGTTTGAGGAGGCCATTCTGTGTAACCTCATTTCTATGAGTTACACAAAAAATGCACCATTCACTGCTTCACTACTAAATCAACATCTAGTACTCCAGTTGCACTAATGTATTGTATATGTATGTATGTGTTATTTATGTGTCCACTTTACGGAGCTGATCTCCAAATCTCATTGTACTGTGTACAATGACAATAAAGGCTTTCAATTCAATTCAATTCAATTCAATTCAACAGTACGGGAAAAAACCCCAACTAAAACTGAATAAATATCCATAAGATTCCTGTTTATCTTGCTCAACTATTGGCTTAGTATGTTTTTCATTGATTATAATTTGTCATAGGATATACTACTGGAAGTGAAATGACCTAATCTAGGTCTAAACTTAAAGTGTAGGTCTATCAATTTTTGAAAATGTCACACCTACCACACAAAGTGTGTTTGTGAGAAAAAATATTCTGGTTGTTCGTGCTCCAAATAAAATTTTAAAAATGCTAAGAAATCTTTTCCTATCCTTTTCTCTGAAGTGTAAATGTTACAGGGTTATGGTCCTCTGCCTTTGGGCTCCAGATCTGCCTCTGACAGTCCATTCCAGGTGCCCCCTCCTGCCAGAAGGCTCATTGCCCCTCCTGAGATAAACAAACAAGAAAACAGTCGCTTGGCGCATCTGTAATCACCTTAGCTATATCTGCTGGAATTGAGGGCTTTTAATTTGTCGCGCTTTTAATTTGTTTTCACAGCAGATACAAACAAATTGAATTTGTTAATTAAAGCAGCAAAATGAAATGCTGAGCATTATTGACGAGGTGCTAATTGGTTTAGTTTAGAAATTTGAGGTGGGGATGAGGTAGAGGTGGGTGGGGACTAACAACAGGGCGGGGGGGGGGGGAGAACGGGGCATTCTGGGGTGTCAATAGTCAGGATAAATCACATTACAGAGGAGTCCAGGAAAGGCATCATGCCAAGTGGCCCCATGGTGGCTGCATTAAGCCTGTGCACACACACAATCCAAACCCAGGCTGTCTTTGCCAGTCATGCACAAACACTGATACAAAGTTGTATTTCTCCCTTCTTTCAAAGTTAACACAACACTGTGCGTACGCTGATGTACAAAGTCCCATAAAACTAGCACACACCATCAGAGAGCTTAAGACAAAACATGAAGGTATCGTCTCTACCGCACACAGTGTAGACAGGGTGGGATTGTGCTTTTGGAACCAGAACAAATAACTTTACAGTTATTTCACTGATCTTCTAGAAAATGCTAAATGTGAATCATGTATAGCTTTAGTGCATTACCAGTACCTACACCACCCTTTTCCCCTCATTTATACATTGTAGTCTCATCTGGCCGGTCATTTCCCCTCTAAAATATGCCTTGTTCAATTATGTTTTTTTGTTGTTTTTTTTAGAACATGTGCTACTTTGTGAGAAGTAAACCTGCCTTGATTGTTATTAACTTTCTTTTCTCCACTTTTTCATGCGACATTGTTATAAATAAAGAACAATTCTACAGTCCTAAAAGCAGAAATGCTTTAAAAGTCAGAGAAGTTCGAACAAAATCTGTGTTCTTTACAAAAACTGACCAGAAAAATGCGAGTAAGCAGTTCAGAAAAAAAATCTGTTGAATAAGCGTGATTCAAATTTGTGTTTCAACTCTTTATATATCCTTTGTTACAAAAATGTACTGAGAATATAGTAACTCACATCACTGGTAGTTAGCAGCTGTCTAAGCATGAGTGTGTGTTTACGTATTTGCATCATCATATGTAGTAATGCACCTTTTCGCAAGCAAAAGAAACTACAAATTACCCCTTTTCTCTTAAGAAAAATCTAGTATTAGTCTTAACCGCATGACTAACTGAATGACCCCTAAGAGCTGTGCTGAGCTGATCAGCTTTGAGATCACCAAGTCTCCCTTCGGGTATGCTGCCCCAATGTTCTATTCATGAGAAGAATTCCCTCATTTTGCTTCAGATTAACAAAGATGAAGATAGAGATGTGCTGGGTTGAAAAGAAGACAGACTAGGAGGGAGAAATGTGGAATTATTGAAAAAGTCCGATTAGGAATGAAATAGAGGAATTAAAGAAGAAAACATCCACGTGAAGGAACAAAGGCAGACAGAGGGAGGAGAGGAGTACAGCAGGAGCAGAGCTGGGTGAGATTCCCAGCAGCAGTTAAATTAAGGAGGTGATTACAGTACTAATTACAGGCCGAGCTGCTTCACTGATAATGTCCCAGCCCTCACCTCACAATGCTCAGTGCCCCATTCACAGTAATGGCGGAAATATGTAACCGTACAAATGTGGAGTATCAATGGGTTGAACTACCTCATGACCCCCCAAAACGATGAATTAAGTTCTTCCTTTTAAAGGTCCCTCAAAGCACATCTGTTGTTTGATTACAAATCACATATTGCCAGTGGAAATAGAACAGATAAACACTGCTACTGCATACCATCTTGTGTCTAAGACTCTGTGATTCTATGTTGTCGTAATTTGTTATTGTGCTGTAAATTGACACATTTTGAAAGAGCTGGCACACTGAATGCACCGTTACTATGAGGTGTGAATTAAAGCTGCATTGAGCTGAGACCTGAAATACAACTTTCAATTTCAAATGTTGCATCACTTAAAGCACCATTGTTTCTGCACACCGGTGTGTGTTAGCCTTGTTTTTCAAAGTAATGCATATTGTGATATGCTTACTACGTTCACTGGTGATCTGCAAAAAGAACTTTGTTGAAAAAAGACGTTGCCAGCTGCAATCTGAAGTACCGAGTTTTAGCTCCGGAAACTTTTAGCCACCTCTACGATGGGAACAAAGTGCCCTGTGCTCTGATTGGCCAGCTGACTCCTATAACATAGTAGTGCAGGAGGCAGCTAGGTCCATTCCAACTTTCCCCCTGAGCCTCAGACCTACACTCTCAGAGAGTTCACTGATGCCCCAACTGTCATAACAGAAGATCTGAGTTCATGATGATGCAGTCAGGAGTAAATCAAAAGAGCTTTATACCCACAGCTGCAGGATATATTCACGTGCATGCATTTCTGGTTTGGGTCCATTTAATAATATTTTGGGATATTTATTAATTTTCTTAGCAAATTATAAAAAAATCTGACTTCCATAAACGTAATAAATCATGTCCTTATGCAAAATACAAACAATATAAAAGAAAGACTACAATGATTAACTTCTTTGGTGAAAGGCAGGGCCCTGACTGGTTGGATTTGCATGCAAAACAAAGAAATACCCTACTTATCCAATTAAGACCTTAATTGAAAAATCCCCAAATTATCCTGCATGCAACACCATTGTATACACCACTATTTGAAAACGGTCTTATTCGAAACAAGGTAAATAAATATTATCCTGTTGCATATAAAGGCCCCCAAAGTGGACCTGTGGCTTTATTAAACAGTCTTCTGTGATGCACAAAGAAACCAACCCATTTAAAAAAAAAAACAAGTTGGGCATTTACAAAACATACATATTTACATTTTTGCTATTCTATGTTTCCTGTAACAGATTCAGCAGGGTGTGTGAGTCAGACTTCTAAACACGTATACATTAAACAGAAGGAATTTGAGAAATGTGTATTCAATTTTTTCTTTCTTTCTTATTCTAGTCTGTTTTAAGTCCTGTGAGGACCCTTTATTTTCTCCCCGTTACTATTCCTCTCTCTCACTGATCAGCTGGACTGCTGTCTGCTACTACTTGACAAAATCTTTTTGCTTGGGTATTTCTTGCTTTTCATTCTTTCTTTTTGACAGAGCTCCAAAAAGCACAAGCGCCCTTTGGCAGATTCAAGTGTTATCATAGCTGAGCATGGGCCTCATCGTTTGTCATTGACTTTATCCACTGCAGCGCGGCTCATCATCGGGTTATGAATCTGTCCTTGACCACTCTGACAAACAGATTGAATAAAGTAAAGCATGTAAAGCTGCGAAGCCTTTCCACAAGGTCTGTGTTTGGACCCGTAATGCCCCATTTGGAGAGGGGGAATTTGAATGCCGTTCACAGATTGGCGGCCCCTATTACCGAATGTCCTCATCTAAGAGAGTGCACTCAGCAATACGAATCAATCTGAAAGGGATTGAATTGTCGGGCGCCATTATATTTTATGCTGCCGGTAAATATATCTATCTTGTTCATAACAATTTGCTGCTCTGTGTTTTGTAATCATAAAAAGGATAAGTTTGGGGGAGATATGAGAGCTGTTCTTTTGAGAGTGCTGATTACAGCAGGCACCATCTGCGTGGAGCTCACAGCTGTCTGCTCCATCAGAATACCTAATATTCCAATGGAGGGCTCTAAGTACCTGGCAAGCCAGAGTAGATAGATAACAAAGAGCCCATTAAATAATGGACAAAGTGGCCTGTGAAGGTAGGGGTGGAGAATATGGTAGTGTGTGGTGGGAATTAGTCTTTTAGCTACCCACATACTCGGAGATGAGATAGCCCCAAGTTCTAATTAAAATTCTCATTCCCATCTAAGGTGGTAATTTGATCTAAGAGAAGAGTGGAAAGTTTGATGTTTGTCAGACAGCCTCCTGTTCCCGCTCACTCTCTCCTTGTGTTGCTCTTTCCTCCATCTGGATCTAAATCAGCTGTATCTGTCCAACCTGGCAGTCTTCCTTGAACTTTATTCACCCTCAAAGTCAAGTTGGGGACACAACCTCCCGTCCACCCATAACAATGTATGGTATGTTACGGTTAGGTGGAAAAGCTATTTCTGATTATCATCGTCTCCAGATATTTAGCAAATAATTGTTCATTTTGAAAAAGAAAGGAACAGCTTTTGTCAAATCAGTCCAGCTGGGCCACTGTGGCTTTAAGGACTGAAACACTGGCAAAAAAAATAAATAAAAAGGTGACTCTTTTAATTTATTACAACAAAAAAGTCGGTACAATGAAAGGGACAGGAGATATCTACACATTAAAAGGAATTGTTTTTTAAACAAAACACAGAAATGCATCAATGAAGAAATAGAAACTTAAATGAAAACAAGAACAATGACAAGATTTAAACCTGTCCACCACATTGCTATCCCTGTGGCAGCGTTTCTCTGTGAAAGAATTACTTGTCCATTGGATGTGTTGTTAGGCTGTGAGCTGAGAAAAGGGTCCTTTTGAGAGAGACAGTATTTTGTTTGGCTCCCCTAAGGCATTGGAACTCAGCAACAAATGGGAAAACATCCTGAGCAGTCAGTTTTAACTTCTCCCCTTTGCACTCCCTAAAACAAGGTGTCCATGTTGATCCTAAATTATATCAAATTTAGGTGGGCATGTTTAACTTTAACCATCACCAATACAAGTGTTTAGGAAGGGAAGAGCAAAGGATGCTCTAAAAAAAAGAGTTCAGAGAAGACGCAAATTCAGATTAGAACAGAGTGTGTGGTTTAATCTAGCACCAGGCAAAGGCCTGGCTGGCACACACACAGTTCCAAGGACTGATCACTGCCAGCCCTGTGTGAGATGTAGGCACTGTTCAATATGAGTTTTAAACTTTGCACACACTGATCACAACACTGCATAATGGCAATGTGTTCGAATCGTATGTCCATTCATAACCTGACATCTCATGGCCTTCACAGCAGAGAGATTCAACCTGGATAACTCTGAAGGAAAAGTGGGGGAAATAAAACACACTAACAAAGAGAGGAGGAGTGCAGGATGTACTGGGGCCGTAATAGATTCATGCTTTTAAATTGCAACTTGTTTTGTCAGCCGTGTTTACCGTAGTGCATTCATTTTCTTCTTTCCATCTAATAGTCACTCTAAGCCCTCTCGCTTTTCCCCTTTTCTGTCCTTTTTTTCCACCTCATTACTTCTAAACGATTATATTTTGGTAGAAAGCCTCTCAGTCGCAGCCTGCTGCTGGCTAAAATGAAAACAGTCAGTGTGGAGGCAAGGCGATGGATCACAGTGTCAACACCAAAGTTATCATCACCTTGCCTGATTTATTCTTCTTTGGTGTTTTTCAGTACACTCTGCAAACACGCACCAGCACAGATGGACACACACATGTGGAAGCACACTCTAAGATCTGGCAGATGAGCAGACTGCCCGGGGTGGCATTAAGGGGCTAACTGAATTGCTATCAGTCTGACAGAGGGCCTTCATTGAGGCTGTAAAATTAAACAGCCAATTTCACCTGGTAATTGGATGGTGAAATATTTGCTGTTAAAGTCTCAGCTGTGAGAGTGTGGTGTAAGGCAGGGAAAAGAGGGAAAACATAAGGCAGGCCCACACTTTCAGCAGCCACAGTGGTGTAAAATGAGTTAACTTTCCATAACACCACACTTTGTTGGCTTAGGTTCTCCTTCTCTGCTTCACTGAGCCAGAGACAAAACCCTAGGGAGGCTTCTGCTGATAAATGTACGCTTTATTGACACCATGGTGTTGGCATTCAGACCAACACTCGCCGGATAATATTTATCACAGTGTCAGACATTAAGAATTCTTTTTGTTATTCTCTTCCAAGCTGCAAAAACAGAACATTTAATAGCCATAAATATACTCTAATTAGCAGGCATGGGTTCATGTGATGTTTTTCAACCTACATTGCAAAAATAGCGTTTACACTACGGCGTGGTATTTGCTAATTACCAGCATTTGAAGGAGGGCATAAGGCCCTATGCCAGCAGATGGCAATACCCCGAGGGTCGAGATTCTTTTTCTCACCATGCTGTGTTTGCCAATATAAGCTACAGAGATGCCACCCTTGGGTGGAATGAACTTTTTCGTCTAAAAGTGAGTGCCTCTGCCAGGATCAAACGCATCTAAACGAGCTGTGCTGATGAGTCTGCTGATGCATGCTGCCGTCTCCTAGTCTTACCATCGGAGAGCGTTGTGAAGAAGCCCATCAGTCTTCCTTCTCACACTCCTCACCCTTAACCTCAGGCTCTAACGTCTGATCTTAACTTCAGAAAATCTTTAAATGATTTATTCTGAAATTTGCATCTGGCTTCACGCAGCTTATTAATTGGTTATTTTTATATTAACTATCGCAGAGCGGTCTGCTGAGATTAGTGGACGATGTAAGTGTTTTTCCAACATAGTCCTCAGGTTTTTTAGCAGCTACCAAGCATGCCTGATGTTCCTAAGGTACAGAAGAGGCACTTTATCAGAGTGGTCTAAACTTTTAAGAATTCATACAGGTGTTTTTTTACGAGGAAACACACAGACCAAATATCTGCACAAGGACTAAACACTGGGAAGAAGACCACAACGCAAAGCATGACAAGAATCTGAGAATAAATGAAGGAAACCAGGAGGTTTGTTATACAGAGGAAAGTGATTATTGAACGTAGGCAGCTGAGGACAGAGAACACGGGAGATGAGAGTTGAGTTTCTAAGGAGAATCACAGGAAGCTGAGGAACACGGATAGAGGTGAGACGCACAACACAGTAACCACAATAAAACTTGGGAAACATAACGAAAGTAGGAAACTGGACACTCAATCAAAAGACAAGAAACACAGAATTATAGAATAAGCAAACCCACAGGGAAAATTTAACATTATAAAGACACCAAAAATACTATTACTGATAATAAAAGATTTAAGGTTGAGTACTCCAAACATAAGTCTTAGAATCATCACATGACTTCAATCATTGTCAAACTTCTCCTCCACCTAATCACCGCACCTCTACAAGCAGAAGGCAGATCAGCCACAGTCACAGCAACAGTACCGTGTTTCTCCGGGTAAACGTTGGAAGGTTCCAGTTGGTTGCTCTATATCTGATGCTGATCTATCAGAAATGCTGGTACAGAGGTGCAAAAGTGGCAGGAAGTGGTAACCAATTCCTCAGGGTAGTGTGGCCAGTATGATCCCAGACTTTTATCCCTCTGCTGACTCTAATGTATACTTAGGGAAAGGTGGAAGTAAAGTGGACTTCTTTTGGTCTGCTGCCACTATCTTTTTTCCTAAATGTCTTTTCCTAAATTATTTGAAGCAAATGTATGACTGATTAAAATGTTACTTTGCCTTGAAATATATTTTTCCCAACAAAAAGGTAGCTGTTTGTGATTAATTTAATCAGACAGTCAAAGACATCTCTTGCAACTGTAAACTTTGCCTTGCAAGATGTATTTACAAAAACACACACATTTGCAGCAAACAATAAGCACTGGAGGCCAGAAACTATTCAGCCTGTTTAACTTGCACATCAACAGTCTTGTCAGCCGGCCAGCCAAGCAGTCAGTGTCAGCGATGAGACAAGGCCATAATCCAATTCTGGTTTTTACACGGCGTCATGCCTTTACCTTTGACAGCATGATTGATGTGTATGTAAATGTGCTTTGAGGAGGGCTGTGAGCAGCTAGTTAAAGCAGACATTTAGAGCTAGCCTGTCAAAGACAAATACAGGGATGAAGAGAGACGTAAGAAGAGGACGACAAAGAAGAAGGACTCAAAAATGAAGACAACTATTGATCCATAAATGAAGGGAGATGGACACTGGGAGAGCCTTTGACAGGATGCTATGTACCTCTTGAGCATCTTTGAATTCATAGTCGGTTTGACAGCTCCACAATGGGATACTATGGGGAGTCTCCATCAAAAACACACACGCAGATAAAAAAGGATACTGTCTTTGCAAATATCTTCCTATTGTCCTCTTCACCCCTGCCTCTCTCTTACCTTACCCATACTGAAAGTCCAAGGAGAAAAAGTAGTGCACCTTAAGGCCCACACAATAGCTGGATGACAGGTTCATTCTTACTGGCATGAGCAGTGAGCACATACGTGTTGTTTGTCTAAATGTGCTTCTTGATGAACATATGTTCCCGTGAGCATGGCTGGGGTTGCATACATTCTTTGTCTGGCTGTGCTTTTCTTGTGTTTCTGTGATGCTGTCAAGTGGGAACAATAAGTTCAGACAACATTAAAGGAAAAACATGTGGCATGAACTTTAAATCTGCCAGTCTGTACCACCAGCAATGAGGAAACTAGGATAAATAAGACAAAAGGTTGTAGATGATTAGAAAAAAGTTGTTTCTGTCACTCACACATACACGCACTACTATTTTAAGCTATCAGTCAATGCAACCAGGTTCTTCCTCAAATCTTAGCCCTGAAGGAGAATTATGTACAAATGACGGTGTGCTGTGATCTGGTATTCAAACAGACTGTCAATCTGTTATCCTCCACAGTCAAATGAATGTGTACAGTTTTTATCCTGCGTGATGAACAATTTGGGCTCAATCTGTAACACTATGGAGTTGGTTAACTGTCAAAAGTTTTGTATTCGTATTTGCAGGTTCCTTTTCCCTAATGTTTAGCACAAAATTCTGCTCTCATATATGTGAGTCTGAGGAATTGTGTGGGTCAGGATTGTTTTTGTGTGACCATGAATCTAAAAGCTGTGAGTGCAAAGCATCAGGAATAAAACTAATTACTGTGAGGTTTTATCTGCTGTGGACACGAAGGCAAGTTGGTGGTTACGAGAAGAAAAGTGGTGAAATGACATCACAGGAGGGAATCAAACCCTGATTCCATCAAAAACACAACATGTGGAGTCGACAGCTCAGGTGAAGCTTCACAGGTAAACATGTCCAGTATTTATTTAAAACCGGTACTATTTTAATACTTTGCCATATTAATTCCAATAATGATCATTCATAATAATAATTTGAACAAATTTTATCATTTTTATTTTTAATTTTTTGGCTTGTATTTACTGGTAGACCACTTTTTGTCTACCTTTATTAGTTTCATAAACATGTCAAAGACATGCAGAGTCTGTTCAAACTGTGGGGAGTGTTTCATACTTTACTCTGGTCCCATCCAGCCTGTAATATAGAAACCTGTTCTTTTTGTATTACAGTTTGTATTACTGTTAACCACACACACCTATGCACACACCTATTTTCACACCATTATCCGTTATAATCATACATAGTATTATGTTATATTGTATACGGAGGATGCAAATACAATTATAATTCTATAAATACAAAACTTTTGACAGTACCTAACTCCATATAACACAGTTTAACGAAGAAGAACAAGAACTACTACCGTATTAGTAGGTTGTATTAACTAAGCTAAACTGAGAAAGTAATTACACCGCCAGTAGCAAGTCGTATTTATAAAAATTAAGGCTCATTTCCAATGTTGGCTGGCACACTATGAAGTGTAGAAACAACTGTTGGGAATTTCTGTTTTAACAAGGCTATTAATCTGAGTGTACTACATTTTTCTTGGTGAAGTGAGACTATATATTTTTGCCATCGTTTAATATGTCCTTTGACATTATTCTGTCTCACATGTCTGTGATTGTTTCTTGCCAGCACAAGGCTCGCTTTCTACTCTGACGGCTATAAAGCTGGGGAGACATAAAAAACAGCTATCGCTTTGGAATACCTAAGTAAACTGTACATTTTCATTTGTTTTTTTTATCAAACTAATAAAACACACACTAACTTATTTTGCCTTTATACAAAACTGGGCCTACTAACATAATCCATTCAAATTTTCATGAATTGACCATACTGCGTATTCTTAGTAGGGTCGAGGGGGGCTGGAACCTAACCTGAGGTCACTGGTCGAGAGGCAGGGTATAGACAGGTCTCTGTCCATCACAGGACCTAACATGCATGTTTTTGGACAGTGGGAGGAAGCCAGAGTAACTGGAGAGAACCCATCTGTACTCAGGGAAAAGATTCAAACTCGCAACCACTGTACAGTCCTTATTCCAAAATAAATCTGTGACCTTTTTCATTTCTACAGAATTAGAATTCAATCTGAATCATTACTAATATTTCTACTAATGTCCTTTCGTCAAAAGATATTCTTTTGTCATTAGTGGCATCCCACCGGCCCGTTTTTCCATATCTGCCTTCCACTTTGCTCCTTATAACAAGCTGAAAAGTGTTGCGTTCTCATTAAAGCAGACCTACACAGGAAGTGTTCATCAAAAAGACAACTCCTTTCAAGCTTTGTCTTCCACAAAAGCATAGAGGAAGCAAACTTGTAAAGAGAAGGCACATGTATATGACATTTCTGAAAAGTGTGAGGCAAAGAAATGGGAAATGAAGACATTTTTCTTTGAGACTGGTGTTGATTGTCTTGTTTCCCTGCTATCAATAGGAACCCCTGCATGGAAATAAAAAAAAAAAATTGGATTGATGGGAAGCCGAATAATAGTTTCTTGTGAAATGTTTCCACAGCCATCAGATGGCATCAAACAAAGACACAGAAGAAATAAAGAGGGACAGTACTAGAGGGAGAAATTGTGAGGGAGAGTGCTACAGAAAGAGAGACCCCACACATCTTCACCATGCCCCTGTGGGCCCTGCACTCTGCTTCGCTGTGACTCTGATGAAAAGGAGGCCTCAATTCCTTTCAATTTGGCCAGTGAGCCCCAGTCCTGTTAAAGGCAATCGACTGGCTGAACACAGGCACTTTATCATAATATGCAGGTGCAGACGAGCCCTGCAGAGGAACGGGGAGAGACATGGTACCTTAGGAGAGAGAAAGGGACTTTGGCATCCATCTCTCTAACACCAAAGCCGATGCTCCACTGTAGGGGTGGAACACACACACACAGTGACAGGGCAGGGATGTGTCGGGGGAGAATGCATAGAAAAGCAGAGGAAAAATGGGGCCCATCTCTTTCTTCACTTTTTTTCCTCTTTTCTGGTAAAGACAAGAAAGAGACAAGAAAAACATTTTTCGCAAGTGGGGAGTGAGATGGGGAGGAAAAGGATGAAAGCAACACCTGTTTGGATGAGAGAAAGGTGTTTGTTTGCAGTCCGTAAAAGCCTCTGTAGGCGTGGGGAGGCCAGCGGCTTGGCTTGAGCTGTTTGTTATCAGGGGTCTCCAGGCGCCCCCGGCGTGCCGGGCTGCTGGCCCAAGTCAGAGGGGCTGAGCCCGGGGAGGGTGAGGAGTCAGAGCCTCTGCTCAAGGATGGATGAGAGGCCAACGTACTCGAGAGGACAGCAAAAGCTTTACAAAAGGTAGCAAATAATATGTGAAAGAACTTATTAATACTGCAAATATTCTGTTTATTGGCATCCTTTTTCCATTTTCCTTCCCTGAGTTAAATGTCAAATACGAAAGATTAGCTACAAAGACATATGTGAAATGCATGTATTTACATGTGTAAATGAAATGTTGACCCTCCCAGGCGCCATGGAGGGTCCTGACACTCTAAGAACATCTAATAACATAAAGCATTCATCCCTCTTCATCCACTTGAGTGGTTGTGAAAGTGTTAACAGTGGAAACAGAAGATGAGAACTCACTGTAACGGCTCAGGTCAACGGGTTTTGACGCCTGATCTTCATAAAGAATTTGCAGAATTGCGTTTACAGAGCAGTGAGGTTTGTGACAGCAGGCAAGGATGAAACCGCTCCCTGTCTGCTATCGTACGGTTTAACCCCCACCTGCCAATCATGCTTGGCTTTCGGCTCATGCTTATCGCTAAACATGTTAGGTTGAATCGGTCCTCACTATCTAGGATTCAGAATTAATCTGAGCCTGCAGAAACACCAGCCAATGTACAGAACACATACAAATTAGTTTGCTGATGCATACTGTGCTGCACTGTGTGTGAGCCTGCTTTGGGGGAAACTCCAAGTGGAAATATTTACAAAGTTTTATACAGATCTCAAAGAATTCTTGCTTTGACGGCTGTGTGATCAGACCGCCACATGTTCCTAAAACATAATCAAGAACATAGCAAAAAAAAGGCTTAAATGTCCATTTGTGAAACTCATAATAATTTGATTATCTTGTTTCTGTGAACCCTTGAAAACTGTGGAGAGATTAAATCAAAAATTTGTCACAGCATGTCCGCCACATGCAGCTGTTCAATTATCAGTTCTCAGAGGTTCAAAAACCCTACCTGCTGTCCCTGAGGCTGGCTACAGTGGATTTACATGGTTTAACAGATGTCTTCACCCTTGTTACTTTGTAACAAGCAGCACAACGGGAAGGCAACACGGAGCGCTGATTCTCTGGCTTGTGATTAATGCCAAAAATACAAAGTGCAGTTATATGTGATTGAAAAATAGACGGGCACAGATCATACTTTTCCAACCACTGCGAGTTGTTTTTAATCACTGCTTCTCCATCAGAGGCAGTGGTCTCCATATGTGTGTATGTACGCATGGGTTACGTTTAATCATTTAGATGAGGCAAAGTGGATCTCTGTAAATGATTACATGGATCAGTGTTGCTTTTTGGCCATTTTAATCAAAGTGAAATAGAAATAAAATAACGGTATTCAAGCAAAAACGCATGCCTTAGTGGGGCAAAATAATAAAAAAAAAGTTTCATCAATCTGAATTAGCCACGGTGAAGAAATATTCACCGTGTTACTGCGGGAAAATTCTATGAGATGTAACTCTCCCTCTGCCCCTTCTCAGCAAGGAAAGTGCTTGTATCAAAAAGCCAAATTAACATGGGGTTACACAAAAAGTGTAGGTTTATGTTCAGTAACACTTGATAAATGTCACTCCTCTCAGTTTGCCTGACAAAGCTGGACTACTAGCATCAGTTCCAAGCAAACAGATGTGACACTCAGCGACAGTATCAGGTGAGTCGCACACACAACCATGCACACACACACATGTACACGCATAGCATCATAAAGAATATATGCCTAAAGTGAACAGGTCGAACTCCATTGTTTGCAAGTAACTTTTGACAAGTTCTCCTCCACGTCTCAGAGTTTTATTCAGACGTGCTGGAAGTGAGTGTTGGAGAGCAGTCATGTAGAAAGAGAATGCTGTTACTGGAGTTATTAACAGGCTCCTGTGTTTCCCCCACTCAGCTGAGCTATTCAGAGCATAGCGTTCCCAATGTGCCACAAACACACGCCGACAGACAGACGCATCAGACGGACACCCCCCCCCCCCGCTATGCATTGTGCAGTAATATGTTTTTTGCCCATTTACAACAAATTAAGTTTCCCTCAAACTGAATTTCAAGCTTGGCTGCTTTTGGAGGGCGAGCACCTCTCTTTTCATTAATTTTCATTCTTTTCCCTGGAACAAATGATCTACTGTACAGCCCGCTCTGCGTTGCTCCTTACTCACTGTCTTTTTGCTCTTTTGTTTTCTCTCCTCTTTGGCCTCTTTTTCCTGCTTGCTGTTGAATTTGGGCCAGGCAATGGAAAGCAATTACACTGTCAGAGAGGTGTATTCTGATTTATTAAAAGCCTTAAATGCTATCTGTTTTGCTCTTCTTTGTGTCCCCCTTGGGAGCTGAGTCCTGACAACCAAATGAGACAGAGTGAGTGCTCGCTGCTCATTGCTCCATCCTGAGAGTCATCTCAGAAACGGGCCGAGTAAATTTCCATTGGCAAACCAGGACAGATAGATGGCTGTAATGCAGTTGTGAAGATGGTAATAGATTTTCCTCTCAGGCCTGAAAGGTGGGCGACACGAACAGACAAAAACATGCCATAGGACTGTATGTGTCATTCCTTTATAGAAGAACATAGCAAAGATTATTTGTGTTGAAGGAACACATGGGTTACATACGATAGGCTACATGGACCAGAAATAGCTCCCAGTGTAAGCCAAAAAAATAATTACAAAAATAAATAAATAATCAGTTTATCTGTTTTTGTATTCTAGTCTAGGATATTGATATTAAATACAATTATTCATTCGTTTCATTGTTCATTTGCTGAATGAAAAAAATGACACATTACATAGTGTTAAGGTAACAAATATCTGCCATCAAGGATGAATGTGGAATGATGTTTATATTCTAATTTAATTTCATAAAGCAGGTTCTCAACCAGCAGCCAGTCATTTAAATAAACTGCACGGCATGCTATTCCTTAAGTGAAAGCTTTTAAGAGATCCTTAATTCATTTATTCTCATTCGAGCAAAAGCAGGAGAGACTACAGGAGACAGGAGAATGAAAGAACAGCGACAGGGTGCTGAGCCATTAAGGTGTGAATAAGTTCCAATTTCCAAAATAAATATTATCTCTGTCTGAGTAACCCAAAATCTGTGTGCTTTTGTGCCAGAATTCTAATAAGGATCAACAAGGGGTCAGCACCGTGTGAAAATAAAAAAGCAAATTCACAAACCTTACCCTTGATATTCTAATCTGTTTATCTAGCCTTTTTCCCCTCGACACACACAGTGGAGTTCTGTGTAAAACAGTAAAGTTAAACACCCCACAGTGAGAGGGAGGGGGCCTCCCTTTCACAGTAGGCCCCACATTAAAAGCCATGCCTAATGCAGTACTCACTTCCTCACAGTCATCGCCACTTCTCCCTCATTACTCTGTTTGAGATCACTAGTGAGAAGCAGGAGATGCCAGGGTACAGATGCAGAATAAAGCAGCTAGCATCCCGGGGGAGCCATTAGCCAGAGATAAGAGGTCCATAACAGTTTAATGTAAGGATATAGATCATAAATCTGATTATCTTCTGGTCCTTCTGGATCAACTCTGTGCTCCACAGTCTTGGGCCTGAGGGCAGACGGGGTTAAGCATTTCTCTCAGGTTCTTGTGTAACCCTCAGATACTTAAGTGACAAAAGAAATATGAGATATAATAAGTGTGGCACACTAAAAAAAGAAAAATATGAAGCAGGAAAAAGAAAGTTTCCAAAACACCTGCACTGATACAGAGATGACCTTTTCATCTTTAAAGAATTTCCTCACAATTATGATGCTGAGACGCTGTAGGCACTGATTAACATATAACTAGATGATAAAGAGTCTTTCATCCGGATACCTATTAGCAGCTGCCAAGGAAAATGCTAAACTTCCCCCGGCGCACAGAGAATTATTTATGACAAAGGCACAAAACAAGAAAGAAATGGCAAAAAGGTAATTCATAGAGTTCACAACAAACCGAGACAAACTTTGCCGAAGAAGTCAAAAACATGGAGAGAGAATCAAATTCCCACCCCAAGCTGCAGCCATACGTCCTTTCTTTTTTCTTTTGCATCTTTCCCTGTTTGATGTTTAGGCCACAACTAATGCATTCATGAATTGGATGCCACTTAAGGAAAGGGAAAAAACTGTTATCTGGAGCTGTTTACCTCTCGGCTTGGGGGAAAAACAGTTTACTTATTTGAGTAGTTCCAGCTTGTTTGACTGGCAAAGTGTTCCCGACTGTCTTGGAATGCTAACGGGGGAGGGGGGGAGTATGTTTGGTGAATACAGAAAGCTAACTAGCATTTTCAGACACTACATTCAGCAACAAGGTGCTTAAACTCAAACAAAAACTACATTTTAGTATGAAATAAATAAATAAAGACAAATAAATAAATTAAGATTTGTTAACGTTTGTAAATTATTTGGTAAAGATTGAAGTTTAATTTTCTTTTGTCTGAAATTGTATGCCTTAAAAAAATGTGTATTCAAGATCCCATTTTATTTGGTCACTGCACACAACAATCCTCATTAAAATAATATTTATAAAAAATAAAAAAAAAGCGACATTCTTGGGTTACTAGTGAAGTATATGTGTGGATCATATATACACTATATTGCCAAAAGTATTTGCTCACCTGCCTTGACTCACAT
>JABUIW010000200.1:997531-1024453 GCA_013363375.1 Menidia beryllina | reverse complement strand
CCATCCATCCATCCATCCATCCATCCATCCATCCATCCATCCATCCACTCCAAAGAAACACTATCCCCATTTTTCTACACTACTTTTTGTAGGGGCGTCATTGGAGAAGAAGAGTGGTCCATTAAAGAGCCACACAGACACACACTCATATATATATATATATATATATATATACAGTATATATGTAAAAGGGAACATGCACATTTACACAGGCAAGGAGGAGACTCCAAATAACCTAAAATGCATGTTTTTAATGGTGTGAAGAAGCCGGCATATTTGGAGAGAACCCAGATGTGTAACATTTAACACAAAATGTTTGGGGAGAAACTGGCGGATTGAGAAAATGAGTGTAGTTAAGTGCAGTACAATATGCATTACCTGGTTTTGTGTGAGTCCATATCAATGAGGAATGTTGCCCCATGCTACTAGCAACGACATAAGCATTCAAAGAAAAACAAGACCCAAGACCACTGAGTAAATAAAAAAATAAGATGAAAAAACAATATCCTGAGTCAGAATGACCACAGATCTTTTAGTAATAGCCTGAAACCTACCCATAATGGCAGACAGGAGGGAAATATGACTGAAATTACACAAACAAATAAAACAAAAAATCCATAAAGGCTAAACAGTTTCAAACTTGTTTTCCACCCACATTCAGCACTGAAAGCAGGTGAATAAAATGATGAGTTCACTGGCTTCTCCACAACTTTGACCTGGAATACAGGAGCTTCCCAAAAATGAATCCTAAATATTTCTGTCATTGGACAGGAAATCTGACCAGTTACCAACACAGGTCAAAGTTAAACACAGCACACATCCACTGGCAAAATGTACTGCCATCCCCCAGAAATGCTTTGGAGTTTGCAGAGCCAAAATGCCACAACAGATCTGGTATGGACTCAACAAAGCCCCACAACTGCTGCTACTGAGCCGTGCACGTGCTGCTGGTTCAGGCACAGAGTGCCTGCTGCTTGTGTGGAAAGGAGAGAGCAGGTAAAAGGAGCAGGCGTGGAGAAGGTAGCAGTTGACCATCCACCTTTCATTTCCTCCGAAGGGCAAAGAAGTAAACATCTTTGAAAGCAACTACTCCAAAACATGCTATTGAGCTTACTTTTGAAAAGATCCAAAGGTCGTAACATATTGCAGCAGGCGCCAGTGTATAAGAGTCATAAAAAACAAGATCAACAGCAACTGATGAAAAACAAGATCAACAAGATGGAGCAAAAGGTGAGTTCAGATTTTCATGAACAAAAGTTTATTTGGTAACTGAACAGGCTTGTGGCACCTCTCCTTTTGTTATCCCATAATATCAGTGAATGGGAAACTCACTGCAAGGCCCTGATTCTTTATTCTGCAATCACTAAAAGCAAGAGCCTTCCTAAATATTCAGTTGGTGTTCCTGCTGTGTTGGAGGGGAAATCAAACTATAGAGCCAGAAAGACCAGCATGTTTCATAAGTGAATACTTTAAGTTCTTTAACTTGAGGAACTTTCTTCTTGAACACCAAGATATATTTTTTTTATTTATTCAAAGCACTTCTCTGAAATATGGGAGGAAATTTCTGTGATCAGGTACAATTTAAGCTAACTGCTGTTTAACCACAACATTAGTTTGAGGCTAGCTACTGCGGGGCAGGTGATGAATTGATGCCCTCTGAAGATGACATTCCCAGGAAATCAATTCCTGCTTTAATCAAACGGCGGAGTCTGAGGAAAGTGGAAAGGGTTAATGTGGGATGCAGACACACACATACCTGTACCAAGTAACAGCTCCAGTCTGCTGTATTTATTCCCCTGTTTTCATTTTGCTCTCCTACTTCCACATTAAAAAATGCACAAAAACAGTGCACACATACACAAAGCGATCATCACCAAAGGTACGTTTGCCTGCTTGTAGCTGTTCCCACAGGGAAATACGCCGTACGGCTTCTCCAGTCTCATTTTTCACTGTCTGCTTATGATGCCCCATGTGTGCACACTGACTTTCATTTAACCCTTCACAACACACACACACATACATGCACACATGCATACGTGATGCCAACCTTTTGGTTCCATCTCCGTCTCTCTCTGATTATTAAATATGTGCAGTACAGCTTCTCCCTTTAACTCCGTTTGCTGCAAAAGCTGAAATAACAGGGGCCTCGACCACAAATGCTGCAGCCCAGTAGTAATGCTATTTAGGCACTGCTCTTTCCCAAGACAGAAGCAAAAGAAAGCACTGTTCTGTGTGGGGGTGAAGGCAGATGTCCTGGTGTACAGAGGGGGGTTCACAAATGAACATTTTATACACTCTGAAGTACAACTTCGTTTTACATTTATTGCGTAAAGAACCATCCATGGTGGCTGGCTACATAGCTCACTTTCTCACTGCCTGCTTAAAAAAATTAAATTAAAAAACTAAAACAAAAGGAAATATTGGATCAACTTTCCAGGTGTTTTTACTGTGCAGAAGATCAGCCTTAATGGTTTGATCACTGAAATAAAAATGTACACAGAGCCTTTCCATAAAATGAGAATATCATGGAAAAGTAGTTTAATTTCCATAATTCCATTCAAAGAGTTAACACTTTCATAGATTATAGGCTCAAGGCACACTGTTTAAAATATTTCAGGAATTAATTTGTTTATTGTTACATAATTTGGGCTTCCAGCTTATAAAACCAAAACATGCTCCAAAATCTGCACCCCCAATCCCCTAGGGATGTGAACTGGGGCCCAGTGATACTGAATGTATAGAATAGAATAAGTGTAGAAGCAAGTCCATGTGTTGGGGTTTGCTGAAAAAAAAAAAAAATATCATGGGTTATACTTAAATTTTTAATTTTTTCCAAATATTGCAACAGTTATTTAATTCTTAATCAACACAAAGTCTTTAGTAGGCACACAGCCCACGTAATGCCGTACAGTCCATAGTCCTGCAGAAGCCCAACCCAAGCTAACAATTCTTTCTATACAAAACAGCTCCTTCCATTGTTGGGTTTTTTCCATTAAATATGCTGTAAACTTCTGAAATATCTTCTCTGAAGTTATCCAGGGACAAAGGAATGAATTAGACTACTAATTACAGGGTTAGAGACAGAATAATGGCACAGTAGAAATTTAATCATTTGTACCTTGATGTTGTACGGTGATGAAATTATACTTTGTTCACCTTTTGGGTGGAAATAATTACTGAGGTGGGGAAGGGTAAAAAGGTGATTTACAACATCTGAAATTTTATTCTAAGTCACATTTTCTGTTGGCAAAACTAATACCCATAAAGTTTAAAGAATATCTACTCCAATAATCATTTAACAGTTATTTAGAACATGTGGAAGAGCACATTTCATTTACTCTGCTGCCCTTTCGCTGTCATCATGGAGGGAATGTGTTCCAGTGTCTGTGGTGTGTGTGTCTTGATTGATGCCTTCCAGGGCAGTAGCGTGATTGAAACACCTCCTCACCATAAAGCTGTCGTGTGCGTGATGGAGTCGCAGGGTCATTTTATGCATCACACCTGTCCCCCTTCTTCCCCACACTGACACCCAATCAAATAGGAAAATGGGCATATTTGTTTTCCTGGCCTTGAGAGGGCTTGTGCAGTGGGCTGTATTTTTCTGTTTGACTGTGTGCCGTGCACATTAATGTGAGAGACGAAGATGGATAGAAAGACAGAGTGACAGAAAGAAAGAACATGGAAAGGACACATCTGGCTGATAGACTGCTTAGCTGTTAAAGATGAAAAACATGGAGAAATATAGCCTTCTGTGCTAACAACCGCCTCACACCAGCACATGCAAGCACAGTACGAGGGAAAGTAATAACTCCCTTTATTCTCTAGTGATGCACTTAGCTGAGAATGTGAGATGCATTATCCTCCATTTAACCTGCTTCATGCCAACAAATTGCATTGCATTTAGGTGGAAAGTTATTGCTGTATATATGTAGTTGATCTGGACATCTCAGATTGAACTTTTCCAATCAGATTCAAAATACCACTGGAAAAAAAGTGTCCTAAAACTCGAGTATTGAAGGAAACATGGCATAATTAAGGGCATCTAAAACCTTTATTTGCCTTTGGGTAAACTTCTAAGATTCTTCTTGGATTTGTGGGTGTAAACTATGTGCCTTTAATTTCATTATATCTTTATATAATTTTCATTAGAGCAAATGAAGGATAGGCTGGCAGATAGAACTGACCCATTAGGAAGGACTAGGCTTTTGGTGGAGCAGGGCAGTCTCAAAAACCTCTGTTTTGTTACAGGAAATGTGTAAATATGCTTAATACTAGTGGTGTTGGGCATTTAATTGGCTGGTATATATAGTCCTGGGTCCCTTAGGACCTTTACAGATTTGGCAATCTAATATTATTCTTCCTGACGTCTTGTTGAGATTCAGTTGATTAAAATTGTGTGTTTTTTTACTATGCCTCCATTACGCATGAGATAGTTTGCAGAACGATCTGAACCCTCCTTTATTGCTTCAGTAGCCCCAACCCCCGAACTCTAGCTTGTCTTTTGCCTGCTTCATTTTTTGTTATTGTACAACTGTCTCCCTCAACATTTAGAAACTACGCCAAAAAGGCGTCTAAAATAATGACCCTGGCTAGCTGCTGTTGTGTCTAAAGCTGGCAAGACAAACGACACCCATTCCTGCTCAGTGCTTTTAATCAGCCTGTGATAATTAACGCCACGCTCCATTGGCCAAACAAATATCTTTGTCAAGGTGCTCGTTGCCATACAAGTTCTTCTCCTGTGCTAAAACAAGATAACAAGTAGGCTTTAATTGCCTTAATTTTGTGTAGAGGTAGAATTACAGATGCCGTTGCCGTCTCTTCCCTCCCTTGTTTCTTCCTTCCCAACAACAATATCAAATATTTTATCATCATCATGCTGGAGTGGTTGGCAGTCGTCGTGGCATCAGACTTTAATAAAGTGAGCGACCTTGTGGGACTGCAGAAGGGGTAGATTAAGTTTGCCTTGGCTCCTGGCAGAAGCAGCTAACTCCGTGGGATTCCTTATCTGGAGCTTTACTTAATTATCTGCTTTAATTCTAACATTCTCTAAAATGACCCCTCACCACAATGAGAAAAGCTGTTTTAATTAAACAAATGAATATGTAGCTTATCGAGCGGGATCAGAGCTCTCGTTTGTCACAGTAACCGTTAAGGATGCTGCTGATGATCACGTTATCTGGGACTTGGCCCCAGACTCACCACACACAGTCTATGGAGGAGCAGATGCTATCTGGTTACTGTATGTGGTACTGAGCAGATCTGGAAGATACAAACAAGCCCATTAGGTACAGCAGACGTGTCCAATTAGTCACAATGTAATCCGATGAGTTCATGAAGTAGCTATGTGGACCATAATATAGATCTAAGACGTTTATATCCCAATAAATCGGAGACCAGAACAAGATGAGTCTTAAGAAATAAACGGGGAAAAATGGAAAAGTACAACAAACGAAAAATAACAAAGAAGCGCAGAGTCACTAGGTGTGGAGAGCCTGTTTAAGGTTGTTACATAATGTTATTTTCAAAGTTTTCTGAGGGTTTATGTGCGACACTGCCAGACCAAATTTAGTGGCATAAGTGTCAGAGAAGCCATTATACCAGCGGGGGGGCACACAGTCCTACCGCACATGGCTGCTGGCTGCTAATGTGCATTAGCAGGAGACAGAGGAAGCAAGGTGAAGATAAGTGATTTTGCAGTCGTTGACTAAGTAGGACAAAGGAGGGAGGGAACGCGTTTGAGAAGGTGAGAGAGAGGAAACAGATAAGGGGGGGAAACTACAAGGACCGGGAGTTAGAGCCAATTTAAAGCTTTGCATACAGTTAAAACGTAGTGGTGTTTAAGTTTATTTTGATGAAGTCATATTTCAAGAATATTTTACAAGGAAACGTTTGCAAAAATGCTCATGACTCACCCTGTAACTGTGGGCCACAAACTACTGCAATTACATTTATACGAGGAGCAGAGCCTCGTCCACGTGTGTGTTAAAAATGCTGGATACACACCACAAAGCTGCATATTAGACCTGCCGTGTATCCATGGATCAGGTGAGAGTGGCTTCAGAAAACAATAACGCATTTCTTAGCACCAATTTATGGTCTTGATCACAACTTTCGTGTCTCATTTGAAAAAGCGTGTCCACTTTGAAAACTATGGCGAGATTTAGTGTCAAATGGATATTAAAAAAGAAAGAACTTCACTTGCTTCTTCTTATTACAAAGTCCTTTGATTTTGCTGCGGCGGCAGAAAAATCACTGAGTGAACAATGTAATGGCTATATCGACGTGTCTTATACAGTGAATGGCTGTAAAAAACATAAATATAAGAGAGCAAAAAGCACTCCATGTTCCATGGAAACCTGAATGTCTCGCATATCCAATTGTTTTATGGCAGTCAATACCTATTTGCAATAGCTGAGCAAGACATTAACTCTAAAGTAAATCCTTACTCTTTATTGGAGTTTGAGAGGAATCTAAACAGGATTGTTGAGGCATCTGAAAACACCGACTACTAAGACAATCTGACAGCCAGCATTTTCTGTAAGTTAATAATTCAGCAAGGACTGAAAACTGCTCTGGGCATGAAAGCTGGGTTTGCTGTATTTCTGTCAGCAGCTAAATCTAAAACACTGTTTTGGGACTATGATGAGAACCCAGCAAAAGAACCCCAAATGTATAAATAAACAGACTAACCTACACATTCATTTTAGTTTATTTTTTATTTAAACCTAGTAAACCTTGAAGATGTGGTACTTAACAACCCTATCCAGACTTTTCAAGGGCTTAGTGGCCAAGTGATGCCACTTGACACCAGTGGGCTGAGAGAGGGCTGTTATTAAAGGAATGAGGAGGCTCCTCAGCCTGGTCTTCGACAGCCCCCTTGAACTCTGTGGGCCCGGTGATAAAGTAGCTTGAAGAGAGGGCAATCTCTGTCTGCCAGCTGCTGGTTTGGCCAGGGGAGCTGGGTAGGTGCCAGAGTGAGTGCAAACCCACTCCACACAAATACAGACAGAAATGTAGTCTGGATATATCTGTTGAAGATTAATACAGTGTGTACAAAGGATAAAACAGCTTTTATCAACTTCATAAAAGTTTGATAACTCAGCTGATATGGAGAAAAACCGTCTGGCTCGTACCAGATTTTTAAATGTAGTAAATGTTACCTCAGATAAGCAAACACACAAAATATATTGAATGTCATGATTCATAAAAGATAAATGAGCTAGAAATGAGCAGTGGTTCAACAGCTAAGTGAAAAATAAACAGTTTTTGTTAGGTTGAAGCAACCGTTGATAAGGTCAACCGTTGCTGGTCAAATTGTAGTAGTGCAATGGCAACGTGTTGGCTACACTTCCTAACTACAGGACCGGGCACTTTGATGTCCGTGTATCAACCACGAGTCAGATGTGAGGCCATCTGACCCAGATCTGAAGCCTGACACCTGAAGTGTGACAATTAGCAGAACAATGACCCAAAGAACGCAACAAAATGTCTGAAAAGGCAAATAATAAGCACAATGCAATAGAAGTCAGCCTCACTGAAAAGCTCATCATACTTTTGGTCGATAGGTGCACATATACACTCACTCAGACGTATAGACGCTTTACATCAATAAACAGTTTTTATCCTCAGATATATCAGAGCTGATTGAAATGAAGCAGTGTCTCAACTATCACTGTGCACACAGTAACCTGTTGCATATGACAAAATATCTTTGAGGACACTTTGTGTCTTTATGCTAATTCAATCTGGAGTTGTGTGCGTGTGTGTGTGTGTGTGTGTGTGTGTGTGTGTGTGTGTGTGTGTGTGTGTGTGTGTGTGTGTGTGTGTGTACGTGTCTGTGTCTGGTATTGTGTATATGGATTTCAATATTTAGGTCTGAATCCCTCATAAATTTAAAAAATAAATCATTTGAACTCTGACCCTCTCGGTAAATGCATCAAAAACATTCTTATGTATATATTCATTCATTTTTACAGCCGGCTGAACAGAGTGCATCACTGGCTCCATACGCTTTTAGCCTATAGAATCTCAATCTCTGTTTCTAACTCAATCTTCTCAACAATCCTGTGAGTTATCCACAATCCAATGACTGTTAAAAAACATCCCTTCAAGACATATCTAGAGTATTGAACAGAGCTTAACCCGTGAAGACTGAAATTCCCTGCAATACTATAGAAATATTCAGATAAAGATATGTAGGAATAGACTGGGTATGGAAGACTTTCTGAGAAGAACTTACTCACTACAGTCTACCTCAGCTGAAGATAAACTTTTTCCACTACGTTAAAATGTTAGGAATGTGTTTTATTTCAGTTTACAACAAGATATATCACAGGTAAATCAGCTATCAGCACCCTGGCTGACTACCGTCTTCAGTCTAAGAACGGGATGATAAAACAACCTGACTCTTCTACTAAAACCATCTGGAGGAAGCAGAACCAAACAGTGCTGAATATTTTAGGTGTGGAGCTCCTACAAATAGTTGGAGAAGCTAGAAGTGAAGTGAAAATTTGTGTTGTTGTTTTCCTCTGGCTGCTAAAATTAGCAGATGTGACATGTTCTATTTATGACGGTGACAGTGTGAAATCTGATTACGTATATCCTCATGTCTAATTCAAAGATGTTAAACTACAGTAGAGGTGGATTCGGTTTGAGTGGAGACATCTCATCACCACATCTAAAACATCAGGAAGGACCTGGACCTGCAGTCTCCTCTTTTCAATAAGACTGAAGTCATTACAAAACGTGACACTGTTTCAATCATGCAACTGAAAAAGGGCACAGGCAGACAGAACTCAGAAGTCGGTTCCTGTTCATGAGTTTTCCCACAACACACAGTTGGAGAAAGCCCTCTGCTGGCTGCAGCTCCCTCCTAAAGCTACAGTTCCGGTAGACTGGAGAAAAGGGACACACAGTCGTGTTCTCTTTGAGAGACGGAGCTCTGGAGTGGGCACCGACTCTTCTCTGTTCTGCTCTTGATTTTGACCACTAAACCACTACATTTTCTCATGAAGGCTGATGCTATTCCACCCAGTCAATCTGCCATCAAGCGTAAGATGAGCATTTTTCCTGGAATGCCGTGAACGGCGCAGCCCGGCCGCAGCTGGCCAGGCTGCGTCTGTCTTGGGGAAAAACACACTGGGGGGATGACACATGGCTCAAAAAGCCTTTGGGGGAGCAGGTTCTGGAAAGACCAGTGCATATGGTGATAGCATTCTCAACCAGCTGACTTCCTCAGCACTGATTTCTGGGCCGGCATACTGGCACAGCTGCACCGATGTGTCACTGAAAACAAACTCAGTAAAAGCTGAACCAGCATCAGAGTTGTAAGCCCGAAAAGAAGCCTTTTAGAAAGAGTGCGAGGTGTTAGATGTGGGTGGAGCCCACTGGCACTTTCCTAAGTTTTTAATGTCGTATGTGCCATATTTGACTAATATTTTTATGAGAACTCATGCATTATCAAATAGTCAAAACTTTGTTTAACCTTTCGCCTACAGCGCTTTTTTTAAATGTCCACTGTATTATTATTGTAACTCTGTCAAAGTTTGCTGTATCTGAAAAATTTCTAATGCCGGCAGGCAGAAGAGAACATGTACTTTTTGTCAATATGTGAAATATGGCAGATATATGTAGATATATTTTATCAAATACCTATTTAAGGTTTAACGACAGCCATTCGGGGGATTTTTTTATGTTAAAGATGACGCAATTTTCTGAAAAAAGAATGGTTGTTTGAGGACTGCTGAGGTAGATTGTGCACTTTGTTTCTATAAATAATCACACATACTGAGATGCTAAGAGGCTAAACATCATTGGTTAATTGGTCAGCCATTGACAGTTGAAAATGACCATTCTAGAAAGTTGGTATGTGTCCGTGCTATGCAGATGTAAGGGGATGATATACCACCAGGCTTAATTAAGCATTCAAGAATATAGTGAAATTGCCTGTTGCAGCATGCCACCACACTCTGCTCACTTTGCTCTGTTTGCCCTTTACAAACAAGCACAGGCAGCAGTTTAGGTGTTGTCAACGGCAGCAGTCCTGGCATCCCTCCTACTGACGGATGGAATTCAGGCCCACAAAGAGCTACTTGACAGAAAACAGATCAGATACAATTTACTGAATTAGTGTTATCTTACCAACAACGGGCACTCTTCTGAATGCCTAAGTCTTAAAATGAATCCATCAGCAAAGGACATAAAAGGATTGAGCAAAACGTGTGTGTGGGTAAATAATGCTGCATCATTTGAGGAAAAACAAGAAAATATCTCAAACTTTTAACTGCGTAGCATCACAGTGCTTCTCTCTGAGTGGCAGATGACAAATAGCTTCGATCTGCGAGTGATCAAAACAACACGAGCCGTCTTTGTTTGAACATTCTGATTACATTAACTTTTAGATCTTTACCAAATTAGAGGTTTCTATATTGACATTTATGCCCATCAAATAGGGCAGGGAGTCTTCTGGCTAAAAATCCAGAGAGTAAAAATACACACGAGTAGATTGGACGGCATTGTTCCCCAAATGACAAGATCTGCCTTCTTCTCCGCCTCCTTAATTATCTTCCTCGATTATAATTACACGTGTGAAGGTCCGGAGGGCAGTGGCTGTGTGCGGTACTGTCAGCTGCTAAATCCGGAGTTAGATGGTGTAAAGTAAGCACAAGTTTCATTGGTTAAAGAAGGATACTGTCTGTTCTGCAAACACGGGCCTTCATTATGAGAGCAACGCAAAGTTTGCACACATCTTTCTGTTTAAATGACTCTGATTAGGAGTGCATCTGCACAGATGTGTGGCAATGTTAACCTAGATTATGATGGCTCAATAGATGGTTTCAATTCAGCAAAGTTTAGTGCTTCTTGGTGTTACTACCCACGAATAGCTGGGACATAGAGTGTAGGCTTTCATCAGGAATAGTGATGACTGAGAGCACCAAGTGACCTGTGGGCTCTTAAGTGGCCATGTCATTCTCCCTTAATGAAGCCGATGAATAAATGATTCGAGGCTCTGTGCATGAGAAGTCTGATCTCCTGTCAGCATATCTCCATGAGGTTGCCAGGAACCTCGGGGGAGTCCTCCTCTCCACCTTCCCATTTATCCTTTAAACTCCCGCTTATTTGGCAAAAGTTCCTTATCCACTTTTCTTCTCTCTAAGTGTCCATCTCTCTTCCGTAACCCTCTGCCTCTGCCTCCACTCTCCACATCACTCTTCCCCCACACTGTGTGATCCTAATCTCCTCTAAAACATCTTTTCCTGGACTGTGGGAGTTGGCAGAGAGTGAAGGCCACCACCAGAGTCTTACTGACTCATCCGGTCGTAAACAACTGGTGGGAGTCTGCATGCTGGCGGCACTCCAGTTTCAAACACGTTCATTTTGACAGGCCACTTTTTTATGAGGCTGATTGTTATTTTCCCTGTTATAGTCAACCCCCCAAATTTAGATGGGAGGTAAAACTCAAACTCTCTCAGATCACGCAATTTTACCGTCTAGGGTCGGAGACAAAGATGACAGTAATAAAAAGGACAGCCAATTGCAATTTTATTTCATTGCCATTGGGAAATCAGGCTGACAGAGGAATAAAGGCACTATGATACTAAAGTTTAAGAAAAAGGGGCCTGTGGTTTTCTATCCCCATAAGTCCAAGCACTAGCCATCTTACAGCTGGTGGTACAGCTGCTCGGGATTGGGGCAAAGGCAGGAGAATGTGATGCAAATGCTCAGGAACAAAAAAAGACAAAACTCCATTAATGTCGTCCGTCCTTTTCCCCACCTCGCTCAAATGTGAAAAAGATTTTTTAAAAAGCCACACTACAAGGCCAGGTTGATACTGACCAGAAGATCCGGACATTAATTCTAGCTTGAACTATTTTAGTTGGGCACTGAGCTCAAAAAGCAATGTTTGTTAATTCTGCTTAAGCAGAGTTTTTTAACAATGCGTCTTTCTATGCTGGGGAATGGTTGTGTTGCTCATTACAGTGGCATACAGTGCAGCTATCTCTGCATGAACATCCCAGTTAATGGGCCACAATAAAGACACCACTGTCTTCATTTTATGGCTCAGTTTTCTAATGGCCTACTTGGCTTTCTTGCCTGTTGTCTCAAAGGAGTCATCTAGGTCTCTTTAAGACATCCAATATTCTCCACACACTCTTTCCTCCTGGCTCATGTCTCCCTTCATCCCTTTTTGCCCTCTTCCCTATTCCTATCCCCCTCCTTCTATTCTTGACAGCTACAGGCAGCCCGCAGTAGCCCGGGGCCTCTGCCTGTGCCTTTACTTTCATTAGCAGGCCCCAGATGCTGAGCTGCTTACAAAATTATGAAGGGCCAAAGCCAAGCGCCTCCAGATGGGACCCATCTATATTCAGATGAGCCGTTTCCTCACAGTCAGAGCAATCCCACCCTGATGTCCTACAGTGTTGTCAACAAACTCGCTGACAAACACAAACATGAGCGAGTACAAACAGATGAACACACTCACAGAGGAAGCCATGAGCGCACGTTGCGCACACACCCTGAGCCACCCCGGCATGAGCGCACGTACACGTACACGTGCACACACACACACACACACATCCATAGGCCTGGCAGGATGGCATCTCTACAGAAGAACACAATAGCTTTGTATGCGCGCTGAAGTTTGTGCTTTCAGCTTCTGCCTCTATCCAGCACTGTCAAGTGGACAAGAATCTTTATGGCCATTTTACAAATGGCCTGGGAGACATCTTGAAACATCCCTTTAACAGCCAGTGTGTCCAAAAACAAAAACGGCCTCAGCCAGTCCGGCAAAAACAATGTCACATCTGTAGCTCCAAATGGATGCGTTTTGACAGAATATGTCTCGCCAAATTCTTTCACAGACATTTTGCACTCCTCTCAAAAACATTTGCCCCCCAGGGTTTGGATGACAGCTATATTAGACGACAGAACAAACAGTAATAATGAAAGCACTGGTGCAATAACTGACATCACAAAACTATATATCCCCGGTGTTATGTGAGGTATATGAGATGAACAACTGATCAGAATCAAATGCTAGAAAAGGAAGAGTACATTTCTAATCTCACAACATGTCATATTCACCCGGTCTTTTGGCCGTTTTCTTTTTCCTAAAGAAACTTTAACTCCAAAGTAATCATAGTAATTGGCTATATGCAGGGGTAAAAAGCCCATAACTGCCCAGCCCAGTTCTCCACATTTAGATTCATAGGAGAAGTCCAGAGAGACCCATTTAAATAAAACATCTGCATAAGTACAAAAAAAGAATTGGTACTTATCATGGATTTTTTTTTTAAATAAGTGGACAAAATAATAGAGGAAGATGCTCAAATGGCAGCAGGTTGGCGTAAAAGCTTGGATCAGTGCTAATAAAGGCCACATAGTCAAATCCTTGACGTAAAGCTAACTATCACCTAATTCTAACCCTCACTGACAGCCAAGTCTTGACCCTCATCACTTTGCATCCATAAGTTGTTGTGTAGTTGCATTTTTTATCTCCCTTTTGTTGAAAAAGGCAAATACAAGACATCTCCAGGCCCCACAACAGAACACCTCATCTTAATCCATCTCATCCCAAAAGTAACCCCAAAATAAATTATGAAGCAATTCTGCTTCGAGCGCAGATATAAATCAGACTGTTCAGTAAAGCCCTGACCACACGGCTTCAATTAATTGCTGAGGACCCCGCAATCCTTTAGTCAGATTCAGGGGGTCGATGTGCCATTGTGCTGAGCATACTCAGTAACTTTGAAATGGCCCATAACTACGCATCATCACCAGAAAACTCAACAAATTCCTCCTGAAACGCGGGCTGTGCGTTCAACCTAAATCTGCTGAGACCCACGCTGCACAAGTATAGAATATATGGAGGCCCGGTGTTTGGAGGCATGTTCGATATCACACCGGGCTTCTAACAACAAAACACATTTAGCAGAGTTCATGGGAACAGAGTGGGGTGAAGGTGAGGCGCTTTGCCTGCAAACCTATAAGCAAAAGTGACTTACAGTACGGTAATCAGGAAGCTGTTGGCTGCAGAAAAAACTGCAACGCCTCACCTAGTTCATTATAAGATGACACAACCAATTTGTACCTCTGCCTACTGCAATCTACCAAATCTCCCTTGACAAAAGCATTTAGATTAGAGCGCTTTCAGGGAGGGCTGCGCTGACATGCGTACCCTGCCTGTAAAGGAGGAAATGAAGTGGCTTTTTAATTCTCCTCCAGGCAAACATAAAACTGTCCAAGTAAGTCATTTTGTGGGTTGAATGGAGAGTGAGAGGCAAGTTGCCTCTGTGTCATTATACACTCACAGTTCCTGGTAAATGTGTGCACACGTGCCACAGTGCACAGCAACAGACATACAAAACGCACACATCCTTATCATCTAAAAGATTATTAATCTATTTGCTACATTTTGTCCCATTATTTCCCTCACATAATCCTCTTTCTCCACCTCTGGCAGCATACTAATGAGTTTCTGGGAATAAGGAAGCGGCACAAGCTGTTGATTGGTCTGGCTGGAGCTTCTCCCATTCCGCTTCTCTATCCCATTCTGTCTCCCAACAAAATACAAAGGCCCCTAAATGGAGTGGTAAAAAAATAGTCCATATAACAGGACTAATTTCCCTGCCTTTAGTCTTAACACACAACTGCAGAGAGGTGAAAAAAGAAGTCAGTGCAGAAGCCCACGAACGCCTCTTCACATTTAGGTGGAAGCCAGCACACAGTAAATCGGTTTCTTTTTTTCCCTTTCAGTATATTAACTCAAATTCAAAGACCAGTCAATTTCCCTTTAGCAGAGAAGTCAGCGATGGATAATTAGGTGTGTCTTTCTCACATACTTCTTTGGCTCGTTTTTATTAAAAGATCTGCTCCATTTCCCTCATCGTAGAATGTGTTGGCAGAGTGGGGACATCATATATAACATGTTTTTAATCTCAGGACCTTATATGAGCACTTTTGGGATGTCAAATGATTGCTACAGCTTCCTCTCTACAGACGGCACCAAACATGGTCTCCTGTTTTAAATTATCTCATGCAACCTCTCTGAGATAGAGGCCTCTGGTACCTTAGAAGTGTAATAAAAAATATGTTACAGAAGAACATTGAAGCAAAGCTTTGAAAATGGAAAACATGGATGTAAAAAGACACCCCCGGTCTCCCCCGGTGTCTGAGTGTGTCAAGCCAAGGCTCATTTCTAAGGATGACCGAAGGCCTATTGGTGAAATGGCATAATAAGTGAGCAGAACACAAACATACTAAATATTCAAATTAATTAGCTTTGCCTGAATGTCAGCATGGTTGGAATATTTTTTTTGCTTTTAGCTTATTGTGTTTTAATACAAAAGAAGCAAATTAGACATTGTATCATACCACTGAGACACTGGCAGCTAATAATGTCTGTTATTATGTTCTGAGAAGGCTATATAGTTAGGATTTGTATTGTTACATCATACCTATTGGGAGTCGTATGCAGGAAACCAAAACATCCCCTTTTATATTTCCTCTGTGTATACTTACTTTATGCGTGCGTGTCTATTTGACACTGGCCAGAGGAGAGGGGGGTTAAGTCTAGAAAATAGCACAGCAAGTGTTCTCAAACAGCAAACCGAGGTTGGCTTGATCTTTTCAACAAGCAGCTCTGTTTGGAAATCAGCCGTTAGTCTCGGTTTTATTGCACAAATTACCTAAGCTGGTCCTTGTCCTGTTTGCCCTTAATTAACGAGCGTTCAATTCCCCTATTAATTAGCACGAGCTATTAACTATTTTACATCACTCTTCATTTGTCGACAATTAAAACGTCTATTATTAAAAGGCATGGCACATGGTTAATTGTGCCGATGCTTGGGCAGCGGGCGGCAGAGGAACAGGAACAGCTGAACCTTAGGTGGCGTCAGCAAGGTCTGCTGTCGTTATCCCACAACCTTCCCGTTCAGGCGGGCTTCAGTTTGCTTCCTGACACAGTGTCCTCCAAAGAGGAAGCATCTCCCTCAGAGCTCACATGCACTCTGCCTGTGTCCAGACCCAAACGGCCCAGCTCAGCACTGCAGCAGCCAGATGAGGGGGGGGGGGGGGGTGTGTGTGTGTGTGTGTGTCTGTCTCTGTGTGTGGATGACGATGAGAGCCTCACAAGTGTTATTTCCG
Source organism: Menidia beryllina (assembly GCA_013363375.1). Taxonomy (NCBI): domain Eukaryota; kingdom Metazoa; phylum Chordata; class Actinopteri; order Atheriniformes; family Atherinopsidae; genus Menidia; species Menidia beryllina. The sequence goes on along the minus strand of JABUIW010000200.1, from coordinate 1,008,310 downwards.
TCATACTGCAGGTACAATGAGTAAAAACACAAGCAGTAGAGATTCCCCCTTTGAAATTTCATCTACATTTTGTTTCTATGTTTCCAAACTAAATTGAGGTGGTTTTCCAGTACATTAGGATACACATACAGCTAATTCAGCATAGCATGGAGTTCTACAACCTGTAAAGATCTAGCTACAACACCAGTCCTCCCTCTATAAATAAGGTTTTTAGACATGACAAAGGAATACAAAGAATTTCATGTAAAGAATTTCATTTTTTACTCGCTTAACAAATGTTGTTGTTTTACTTCTTCCTCTTTTGTCTAAAGTCCCTTCTGGTGTAAAAAAACACACCTCAAATTTGGTTTGTTTGCACATTCTAAAGTAGAAGGAAAAGTTGACAAGTACTGAAAAAAGTGTCACGTTTTTTTGTAAACTTACTAAAAAAGAGGGCGTTCTACTCTTTTCAGACATGTTATGAGGAAGTTGGACACAGCATGCCAATTAGCATAAGACAAGATAAAAATGAGTAACACCAGAAAGGGGGGAATGAAGAAACCTGAGGACAGAAAGTCGACTGTGACACGTCAGTCTAACAGAGTCAAAACAACCAAAGGTGAGCCAGAAGACACATACAGAGCAGCGGAGGGTTCCCCCCTTTTCCCTCACCCTCTGTTTCACCTCCTCTTACCCCTTACCCTCTGCCAGGACTTAACAGGTGGCAAGGAAAACAGCCAAGACGGAGCGTTTCTGATTGACAGAACAATTACTGCAAACATGCCCCTCGACTGAGAGGCAGACATCTCCAGAAGAATTTCACCACGCTGTTGCATCACCCGCTTACAGGGGGGATTTCGACGGAAAAATTCAAATCTCCCCGACCGGCTGACTGTATGTCTATGTGTCAGACTTGCAGCTGAGCACAACAGCTTGAAAAGCAGTCATCTGTTTTATTTGTTGCCTTCCGTAAAAAGGGGGGAGGGAAAAAAGGAGAGCGTTTACCCTTGATCAAGGTCGGCTGGTTCTAACTTTAGAAGCAATGTTTGGCAACCGATTTCCTCCAACTCTGACTGTTCATTCGTTAGCTCAGTTAGAGGTGCAGCTATTTTTATCCACACACCTACTGACTGACGAAGAAGTGGGAAGTTAATTAAAAGAGACAGCTCACATCATAAAGTTTCCGATACATTATACATCCCAGTTCTAGCGAGCTTGAGATGATGTCGGGGCGTTTATACCAGACTGGCAGATCGATTAGAAACAACACAAGTACATCCAGGTAGAATGCAGAAGAATCATTTGTGATGGAGCAAAATGTTTTCAACAATTCAAATACATTGGAAAAAAGTATTTGAGTTGCGTTGTACTGTAGTCCTTTAACGATATGTGTGTGTTTTGTTAGGGGGTTGAATCAATAAAAATGAATCCTTTGAGTATTCACTCAAACAAAACTACCAAACATGTTCAGTATGGGAAATATGAGCCTGATCAAAGGCTGCTAGGACTTTGATGTGATCCTCTGGAGTTGGAATTCGACATATAGGTTTATTCGATTCAAAGTAATAATTTTTCAAGCTAATTCATTAAATAGCTGTCGTATTACTAGTTACTCAAATCATAAACACATACTTCTCCTCTTCCGCCTGTCCACATGGGATCTGCTGCTTCATGCCATCAGTCAGCACCAGGCTGGACATTACCCCACCCTGCAGCCTCTCGCCCTCCAGCTGCTGCATTACACCACGCTGGCTGACTTTCTAATTAGCTTATCTCGGAAAATAAGGATCCCGAGCAATTCTTTGCTCTAGCAGTGTAACAACTAGCGGAGCGCGGGGAGTGTGGTTGGCACCTAGTGTCACCCAGGGAGCTGTTGTGTTCGACAGACTAGTGCAAAATATGGTCCACTGTCTTCCCTCTGACTCATAAACTCTCACTCGCTTTTTCACTTTGAATGTTAAGTCAATTCCCAATTCCGAGAGCAAATAGATATTTTTGGTAGTTAAAATGAATAGTGGTTATGATGGCATAGTTCTGCTTTGCTTTTCTGCCGTTGTTCCTCTATGTTAGACCGTTCATTTTGCTTTTCCAGAGCAAAAAAAGATGAGAGTTGTTGACTTGTAACAAGTTTCTTACTTATTTTACGCAAATGTCAGAGAGCAACTGTTGCCAATAACTGGCAATTCAAGCTGTGGAGGCTTTTAAAAGCCAAAATAATACAGAGCATCCCGGCATCTGACACTCCTGGTGTCTGCAGGCTGGAGGAGTTAGGGAGTGAGGGCTGGAGGGAGAAAAGGGACTAAGAGAAGGGTAAAGGATGAATCCTTCCACGTGTACTAAAGAGGGTCCTGCTGGACTGTAATCTGCAGGCTTTGCTGAGGCCAGCCTCCAGCACCAGACGATGCCGGGGCCCCAGGACATGAGGCACCTGCACGGGGAGATAAAGGCTTCAACTCCTGAGCTAAAACTGACGATTCTTTGATAAATACAGACGTGGCGTGGTGTGCGATGGGGGGGCAATCTTTTCTGCTCTCTCTCCCTCGTTCCCTCTTTCCTGTCTACCTGTCTCAGTAATCTCTGTCTGGTACTGGTGTTTTCCTCTTCCATCGTCTCTGTGTTTCTGCGCCTCTTCCCGTCTCTCTCCTTGCTTTCTTCATTCTGTCCTGGGCAAGTCTTGACCAGACAGATGGAGCTCTCAGCTCTGCCTTTTTATTCATTCCATATATGTAACTGTCAGAAGGAAGATTGCTACTTTAGGAGCTGTCTGTGCTTTGTTGTGCTCATGGAAAGTCAAATAGAGGAGGTTGTGTTAAAAGCATCTTGACCACTTTGTGGGGACACAAACTATGTCAGCTGAAGTCTTAAAAGCTCCAGACTGTTGAAAATGGCTTCGCAAGTACACGAGACATGATGCCTCCAAGACACGCTGCTTAGTGAGGTGGTTAAAGCAGTGTTACTGAGAGGACGCAGACAGAGTCAGAAACCTACTCTCAGCTACGTACGCTTGTCCCTTAAACGCCACTTTATGCTTTCTCACTGAATCATAAACACGTCCATGGTTTCCTGATGATTGTATTTAAACAGCATTTGCTTGCATTTATGACTGAACTAAATCAGAACTCAGACTGCTCGTGTCTTTTTTCATAAACTCAAAGACTGGTTGCATTGCATTGAAGTAAAATCCCCACTACTTTGATTCTACCCACACACAAAAAAGACATTTCTTAGTTTACACTGTAGTAATGTTTACACAACTCACCGAACAATGTAAGTATAAAAAAGTCATCCCAATTTCTGAGCAAGCACTTACATGCTTTCATTCTAAGAAAATGCTCACTGAAATACTGGAACTGGCTCTGAAACCGCAGTACTGTCAGATGGCTGCGTGCAGAATTGTGACAGCTGCAACAAAACAGCAAGGAATCAAAACAGAGAGCAGGAGGGTTAAGTTGAGCTGCATCTCTTTGGACTGTGCTATAATCCAGACAGCAGTTCATCCATTCTGTTTACGGTGCCATGCCCATTGTCTCCTCCCATTAGCCTGCGCCCGGCATGCTCCGCCGCCGTCGGTGCAGGCGCTATGCTAGCAGACGCATGCGGCTCAGGGTGGCAGATGCCTGCCGTTTCTGCCGATGCCCTCCATCAGCCGGTGACAGATGTCAGGGCTCCTGTTGGACGGCAACACTTCATCATGCTAGCCTGCTCCTCGGCCCGCTGGATACAACAGCCTGTTCTGCAGATGATGCGTCAAACCACGCAGCACCATCCCCTTTCCCTTCCTGCCACACCTATTTATTCACACACACACACAGGCGCACACACAGACGCACACACACACATTCCTGCATCCATCAGTCAAGCGTTATTACATCAGACAGCCATCATACTTGCAACCAATGGATCACATGCTAATGCATCCACATGCATCAATCCAGGATGTGTGTGTGTATGTGTGTGTGTGTATTGACTGCTGGGCAGATACAAAAAGTACTTTGAAGTTGGAGAATGTGTTTACTCTCTGAGATATGTATTGAGCATAGTGACTGGACTGGCAGACACAGAGCACAGATGTGTGTAGCTACTCACCACTTGGGTCTGCTGGTAGACTTGACCACAGGAGACATTCCATCTCTGTACAAGCTCTTTGTCTTCGAGAAGTTGACTATGTTGAAAATGACCCTCTGAAAAACAAAAACAGGAGTGTGTTGCATAATTATGAAAAGGAAACAAAAACAGGTAGAAGATCATTCCGGTACATTCCATCACATATAGATTGATTGTTCCAATACATTTGATATATCGGTGGTTTATTTTTATTGAATGGGAAAATATATTCAGAACATTTAGGACGACATAAGGTTGTATTCCGTCTTTTTGTGGTTGCCTAATATCAGTTAAGCAAATGTGCCGTTTTTCCCAATCATTTCCCTCTCGTGTGACACGGGAGTGGCTCCGGAATATGAACCGTGAGTCGTGACGGAGCCTGGACAGAGTTCGTCATTACCACCCTGAATACGACCGACAACTCACCCAAACTCACATTAAGATTACACTTTGGAAAAAAGCAAGCTTAAATGTCCTGCAGATGATCCCATGTTGTGGTAACAGAGTTCCCGATAAAAGGCGGCAGCTCAGAGGAGCGCCAGCCTCTAATCTGGGAGGACATTCTGGTTTCCCCGTAGGGATGCCGCCCGGCCAAAAACGTTTAAGCCTGGCCCGGAGCGCAGGAGCAGCGCAGGAGCAGCGCAGGAGCAGCGCAGGAGCAGCGCTCCTCTACAGCCGGAATATTCTGGAACAGCTCGCTCCTCGTTCCTTCCCTCAACCTCCAGCGTGATTAGGATCAGGATGAGTGCAAAAATATGGAGAGAGAAACGAATCGATATTTATATATATATTTTCAAAAAGTCAAATGAATGGCAATGGTAATGCTGCGGTGAGGTAAATGAATCCTATTGATGGGGCATATCAAATTACCAACTAAGTCCAGGTGGTGGAAGTTAACTGGGTGCTACTGAAATCCTATTACAGACTCCCCATCCTCCTCTCCCTCCTTTTCTTTCACCTTCCCCTCCCCCTCATCCATTTCTGCCTTTTTCTCCTGCCTAGCATCAGACGAATAGGGATTGCGGATTGTGGCAGGCTGATTCAGACTTAGGTAAAATGACATCTAACTGATGTTGAGACTGGCAGCAGGCTCCTGTAGAAGGGAGATAAGACCATTGCTGCTGGCATTTCAATTACACTTTACTGCCCCGCACATCTGTTGCGAGAGCTACTTTTCAGCTTTTCCCCCCTCAGGCAAATACAGCCTTACTCTGACTCTACTGGCTTTCTATGACTGCACAGCCTCTTTCTTCATTCTTTATCCACAACAAATTTAGATTGTCTTCCTCCTTAGATTCACTCTACCCACTGTTTGTAATCTATTTGTTCGGCCTGTTTAACTCAGAGGGAGCCGAGACTTGACAGATGACAGAAACGCGGGCAAAAGAAAGCCTGAATCACGGGCACAATGATACACAAAACAAGGGTGAGAGACAGTCAAGCGGAGAAAAGGGTGGTGTAGCGATGTAGAAGCAGGAACACACACAGAGACAAAAAGACAGGAAAATAATTGCAAAACAGAGATAAACAAGGGCTGGGGAAAGTTCCTAAGGGAAGAAATGGAAGGTAAATGGAGTTTCATTGGCTTCAGGGAGACGTGGAAGACAAAAACCGGTGGACTAGTAGGAAGGGAGGAAGCACATAGTGTCTCCCTCTGTGGAACTCTGATTTAATAGAAGCTAAACAGATTAAAAACAAGCCAGAGAACTTTGAGAGGCTTAAAAGCAAGGTATGAAAGCCCTTGACCATTTACTAAAAAACATCATGATTTTGTTTGAAGTATTTTAAGCTTTTCAATCTAAAATCTGGCACCTGTCACTTATCACAACAGTTACCGTATTAGAATTGGTGACTGGAATTAAATATAATCAAATCTATATAAGTAAAGATGTTTAATGTATTCAGATAGTGATTCAAAGACTTCATCTCTATGTTTTTTTTAAGAAATAATCGAATGAATAATCGGATGAAAACAAATAAAAAATAATTAGACAAATATTCGAGTAACAAGCCGAACAAAACAAAAGGGGACATCAAATCTTAGAGATGATGCAGCTTCTAGAAACACATCACATTGGAATATTTAGATCTACTGCACCAACTGCAAATTTATCTTTGCACATTATACTCGTTGAGGTTTCTATAATGAATTCTACTGAATTGAATTAGATAATATAATTTATTGGAATCAACCCTGATGCTGAATTTCTAATTTAAGTGCAGCACACTGTGATTAAGTTCTACCAGTTCTACCAATAGTAGAATGTATTGAGTCTGTCCAAGGTCCATCCCCTTTTGTAGATGAAAACCGTAAAGAACTAGTAACTTACATCATTACATAAATGTTGAAAAAACCTTTGGGATAAATAAAGTAGATTTTTTTTATACAGAAAGGTATGGAAAATCTAGTTTGCGGTTCACATATAAACATTACAGATCACTGATAACACAAGTTTCATATTATAGTTGACAAATCAACTTAATACTGCGTGTCTTTTCTCTCTCCCACACAATCACACTAAATCAAAAAGATTCACAGCACTGAAATCAAACAAACCACTGTGAGGCTAGTACTTAGACACAACCAGGACCTATATAAGATTCATCATTTGTGAATGTGCATGCATGTATGTGCACATGTGTGTTACTCTGGGATATTTAATTAGTCTGGGAGCAGTTAGAAGAGATTTTAATCCAGGCTGTCTAAGGCTGTCGTGTGGACAGAGCATGTCAGAACCCTGAGCCGGCCCCATCTCTGCTGAATGGCACACTGGAACAGGCGTCTCTGCGGTGTCACAACACACACGCACACACACACACACACACGCAAGCACACAATGCACATGACAACAGATGTCCTTAAATGTTGCATGCGAGTATAAGATGAACTTTTCAGCACATGACAGCTGTAACTGAGAAGAAACGTTTGCAGACTTCAAATCAGGGCTGTGTTCTGTCTGTTTTACACAGACTGAACCTCCACTGGGTCAGAAACCAGTAAGAGGCCAAAATTAAATAAATCTTTATGGTGCAATAAGTAATACTATAATGAATGTACCGGGGCCTAATGAGATAGTTAGTCAAAAGCCATGACTCAGAAATACTCCATTGCACATCCAAAGAGAAAAAAAAAATTAGCTGAAAGGTAGCTTCCTTTTTTTGGCAAAGAAACGGATGTCCGACCTAAAAATTAAGTCAGTGTTAAAGTCAGAGCTGGTTTGTTGTTCAAAACAACTTAGGTTGCAGTCTAAAGCACTCATTTGTGAGCCAAACCTTTTTCTTAGACTTCAATACGACCTTCCTGACCCGGGACATGACACAAAAATAACCTAGTTCGGAGACCCTTCAGAGTAGGATTTCATTAAGGACCAAAGACGGTTTTTTATCTCAATCAATGCAGCATGTGGCCAGATACCACTCAGGATAAAATAATTGAGAAAGGATATGTGTAAACTCCAAATGTGCACAGCAGACCTCTGCAGAGAGTACGAGTACTCTTTTAGCATTTTTAGCAGAGATGGCAGAGGAGAAAAAGAAAGCTGTTACCGACCAGATTAAGTTCAGAAACAGCTCAAATTAAATGCGTGCAGAAGAATTAACACAAATTACACAATTTTTACACCAATAGCACCATAATGAAACTTTTTTTTAACAAGCCGATTAACTCCCTTCCCATTCCCTGGGGTTTCCTGTTTATACTTTATGTGCTGAAAGCTATTACACATTCAGAACTGGTCCGGTAACTATTATGAACTTCCAGGGGAAAATCACAGAAGCTACAACACAACGAAGTGTTTGAAAAGAAAGACTTTTGTGAGACTCAGTGCAAATGAGAGTGAGTTAGCAATTGTCTTGGAGATGGGTTCAAGGTTATTGCTGTGTCTTTTGGAGGCTTTAAGTGTGAAGTTACAAATTGTGAACTATTCTTGATCCCCCTATCCATCCATCTCTATTCTTTGACTACCGGTACTTAATCGGAGGAGAGGCGGGGTCAGCTGGCAGTGCAAGGGGCCAAATGTGTGCGTGTCACAGAAGATTATTAAACTAAATGAGCTGTGCTTACTTTGGCCGCTCTCAGATCTACATCTTCAGTAAAATGTGAGTAATGATAAATACCTGCTAGTTAACTTTACTCTGGACTGAATGTAGATGTTTTGAGTCCTTACATTTTTTTAAGCAGTATCAGAGCTTTTCTTTTGACATGGTAGATTAACGTTCCTAATCCCTCAACATGTCCCATAAAATGGGACGAGATTAGGCAAGAGACAAAGTTAGCTGTGGGCAACACCTAACTGAGGCGTGCTGATTCAACTGAGCGAGCAGTAACACGAGCGAGTGGATCTGAGCCCGGCCTGTAGCCGTCAGAGATAGGCCGGCAGATAGCTGCTGGCAGCTCCGCCTGTTCCTCTCTGCTCGTCTCTGATCAGTCTGATCAATGATGCACATTGTGGCCATCCAGGTGTTGGGACTAACCATCCCCATTAAGAGCACTGTGTCCAACCCAAAGAAACGTGGAGAAACTCAAATGTTAAACATTAAAAAGCGACACTAAGTAACGTCCTTTACTTCTATCGCCCATAAGCAACGTTCACACTTATACCTGTTGTAGGATAGATTATAGAGGCTCGATTAGAACTGCAAAAATTCAGGGTAAGATGGCTTTGCGCGACAATATTTGGGAACATGGGAATATATATCATTTAGAGCAACCATTCTAAAATGGTCATAAACAACAATGATCCGAATTCTGTAGCTCAAAAAACTAAGTTTATCCAAAACTGGCAGATGACGTTTTTTACTTGCGTAGACACAACTTTGTGTTGGGAGGAACACACATATTTTGTGATCTGTAACATGTTATCTCTCCCATTAAATAATTTCAGCTTCAAATCTGAATTTATGGCATATAAAAAAGGGAGTCATTTGGCTAGATTTGTGAAGGTCTGACGCAGTTTCTATTATTTTGGTTATTGGTTCACCTCGAAATCAACTAATATGGGCACATACCGTATTTTATTAGCTTTTGCTTCAATACAAACTAAGAGCTCACTATAGGGGGGCTTTTATTTTTGTCATTTTTCTCGCAATGATAAACCATAGTTGAAGTTTTGAGAGTGATTCTCAAATGGGGACATTTTTAGCCAAATGCAAGAGATTTGGCTCCTAATTCTCCAATAGTAAGTCTAATCTCAACAATGTGCTGCTACTTTTTTACTTTAGCATTCTTGGAGGAGCAAGATGGCTTTTCCGTTGGATTTGGGTGACTCCCGGGGGGGGGGGGGGGGGGGTATTTTGCGTCCCACTCAGATGTGGCTCAGCTTGTGCTAAGTGTCTAAGTATGCTGCAGGTGAGGAAGGTTACCCGGTGGCGATAGCAGGGAGCCAGGTTTTGACAGTGCAAACCAGAGGGAGGCCTGGAGCCCCCCTGTTAGAGGACAGGGGTCAGGGTCCCGTATGTGCCGGGCAGGGCGCATGTTTGCGTGTCAGGGAAAAAAAAGGGGGGGGCAGGCATGACTCCTCCGGGAGAGCAAGCATGACCTTGAGTGAAACCAGTATGCATTACTTGACAGACTGTTCATGAAGTTGGACGTCGACAATGTCACCCGGCACCACCAAATGTCAGTAAAGTTGGTTAAAGGACACCAACCCCCCCTTGCCCCCCCCCCCGCCGGACACACACATCACCCACCTTACTATTCCTGGTCTTTTACCTTGTCTCTTTTTTTTTCCTCGCCCAGTCAGATGCTGTTGAAGAGACTTTCAGCCTCCACTGAACAATGTCAATTCAAGGTGCCGACACGAGGAGGAGGAGGAGGAGGAAGACGAGCGCTTTGAGCACATCAGAGTGGCACAAACACAATAACCTACCACCTGTACCCTATTCAGCCAACTCGCTTTCACACAAAGACAGAGTCACGCTGACAAAACAAGGCAGTAATGTTCCGAGCGTAGCCCCGGTTTGTTTGTATTTAGCTTGCCGTGCCCTGTGGGAGAGTGAGCTAATATGCACGGGGAGTTGTGAGATACCTTAGTATTGATCCTGGAGGCCACGAGTCCTAGCAGCAGCCTTTTAAATGTCAGCTTTTAATTTCCTTCTCCCTCCTTCAGTGAAAAAAGATTTATTCAAAGCAGTGCTGTTCCCGGAGATATCAGATGGCATGGTGACAGTCTTTTAAAGAGCTTTTGTTTGGTTTAGGCATTCATGGCGTTTTGTATCACACTCTTTTATTCAGCCATAGGATGAGGAGGTTTCTGCATTGGGTGCCGAGTTGAAAGGCAATCTCCGACTTCCATTGTCAGACGATGTACAACTGGAACTTCTTTAATTAGGGTTTCTCTTTGCAGAGTGACAGCGACGGCCAACAACCTCCAGTCACCGATGGAGGTCACACACACACACACACGCACACACACAACCACAACCATGTGTGCAAACAGAAACAAGATAAATGGGGAAAAAATTTGCCTACTGAAACAAATTAATATTTTACAGACAACATAAAGCTCTTTATATGAGAGCTGAGAGATAAACATTTCCTCACTAAAGAAGTCTTTATAACTCTGGTTTAATTACCAAGCCACATCCAGCACATGCTATAGATAGACCATGCTATTATAATAGCATAACACATCCTTGCTGCTTATGCCTTTGTGTGTGTGTGTGTGTGTGTGTGTGTGTGTGTGTGTGTGTGTGTGT
>JABUIW010000200.1:927356-997131 GCA_013363375.1 Menidia beryllina | reverse complement strand
AATTGACAGGACCTTTGGTCAGCCGCCTCGTAATAAGACCCTTTGTTCTCTGAAGATGCAATTCCCCAGTTATTAACACCCTGCCTACGCCTCCCATTGTCATGAACGTACACATTTGAGTAAGCGTATATACATATGTAGAACAAAAGCTACTAAATGGTATAAAACCTAAAAGGAAACTAATTGAGCGCTTCTGAAGATGTGATCTATGTGCCGTGAGGACAGAGCTGGTCCCACGCAGCTTGTCCAACTCCACTCCCTCAGAAACTCAACTGCCCCTGCCTGGCGTGCTCGCTGAGGGTGGAGCAGAGAGAGCGTAAAACCAACCGCTGCACTTCTCCTCCCTCCTGCCCCTAACTCCTCACATTTATCTTCTCACCTTCTTTCTCCACTTTGCCTTACACTTTCAACACGGAAGAGTTAATTTGCTCATTCTGTAGTCAGCATCTCATTCTATTTATCTTTCTTGGGGTGTGCCCCCCCCCCACAGCACCTCTTTCTCTGAGGCAGGGCTGTGCTGTCAGGCCCTTCCAGAGCGCTGGGGTTGTCAGGAGTGATGGATGACTATCAACCTTCTGCTGTCTTCCACCACGCTCCTGGGAGATTTACAGGCTCGCTGACTACCAGGCATGAAAACCAATCTCTCTTTCTCATTCTTCCCTCCCTTCTTCCATCCATGCCTGCGTCGCTCCTTCCATCTCACTCCCTCAATTTCAACATCCCCCTCTGTTACCAAAAAAAAAACTTTCATAATGGAGAGATGTGTGCAAAACAACATTGAAATTTGTGTGTGGACAGAGAGAAGCAATTGCTCCTCTGGAGGGTTACTGTGGATATGTCAGAGGGGAATTGTGTATTCAGGGTGATACGCATGCTCTCTGACAGCCTCTCTTCCCCATCTTCATCTTCTCCATTGCTTCCAGCTCCTTCAAAAACTTGCAACACAAACATCCATCCATGTTTCTCTTTCTGTTAGTAATGAGAGCATTACTGAAAGGTGCCGGGCTAATTGCTGTCTTAAAGTAATTGCTTTAATATTGCCACCATTTTTGGTGATGGTTCAAAGGCATTATGTCAGTGCAATTAAACCACGTCATTATTACTCTTGTTTGCAATAACTAAGGAGAGAGCATTTTTTCATTGAGTGCATTTTAATTGAAAAACAACAACTCTTTTCTGCAGCAAAGAAGAAAAAGAGGAGGAGGAAAGAAGATGCTCTACATGGCTGTCGGCTGCATGTAGAAGGCTGGAGAGAGGAATATTTCATAAAGAAGAAAAAAATTAATGGACCTGCTGCAAATCTCTTGAACAACAACCCCGATAATATCAGATTGATAAACACCTCAAATCTCATGACACGCATGACACAAAGCCAAGGTCAGCGAAAACACGTCCTGCCATCAGTTATCCAGCTCCACGTAATTCTGATCAGGGTCAGTGGTTTTTTTAGGTTTAGGAAAACAAGGGAGGAAGGTCAAACCCTTCACATGAACAGAAAGACCATAAAAACTATCCGGTGGTGCGCTCTGCTTCTTAAATTAGTACCATGTGTGCAGGAGATGCAGACTCCATGGATCTATATCTATCTATTCAGATTCTGTAATCCCTTCATACAATTCAAGGTTAGGCTACCCAGAGCCCATCCCAATAAACTCTGGGGGAGAGGTCTGGAACCCTGGACACCTCTCCAGCCTGTCACATGACCGCTCTATATCCAGTTGAATGAAACTTTGACTGGGGGCATCATTCCGGCAAATAAACACTGTATCTACACATTTCAGAAGCATTTCTTCAAATCACTACCTTTCAGAAGCTGTCTAGGGAGGAAACCTGAATTTGCATTCATTTGCAAATCCTGCGAAGGAATCATGCTGGCTAGTGGAATAAATATCAGTTCTAATATGCCCATGGTGACACCACTCTTCCAAAAAAAAATGTAATAAAAGTAAATGACATGTAAATGTTATTTAGATTGCCATATAATGGCATGCAAAGCAGCACTGTGAATCACCTTATCAAATTTTGAATTAGACAACATTGTTCCACTTAGATCCCGGTCTGCTTATAGAAATGATACCTGGGTGTGTGTGAGGCTGCGTCTACCTGCTCTGTCCTCTATTCTTGGGTGAGCTCTGCTTGCGTCTCGGTCCTTGTCAATGTCCACACATATTTGCAAAGCTTTCAATGATATTCTCTATAATCTGATGATGCTTTAAAAAGGAAAGCCTGATCATCCCGTGCTTTTTTTTTACCATTCGTGTCTTTAGTTGAGCGGAATTACAAGGCTATGGGGACTAAAGATGCAAGTTAAGCAGAGCACAGAGAAAGGATTGTTTCTATAGTCAACGACATCTGAAAACCCATCACAACTTCAAAGGGTTGACAAAGTGGTTGTGTAAAAAAATAAACAGAAGAGCATCGTAATTGTAGCTGATCTGTTTTCCTGAAGAAATTGACTGCATCTCTGAGTTTGTAGGCCAATATTAGGTCAAAAAACGATTTTGCCATCAGCACTGTTTCACGCCTGGACTGCTGCAATATGAGGCATCAGAGTAAATATGTTATTTTTGTTTTCTTGTACAATCTGCCTTAATTAGAAAAAGAGCCCCCTCGGTCAGACGCCACACTACTGCCAGGCACCACAGGGCGAGAAATGAGTCATTTTTAAATGAATAATGGATTTGTGTCTGCAGGGAGAGTAAAAGATTCACACTTTTGTATATCAGTGTGTGACTTTGTGCGTGTTTATGTTTGCGTCAGCTAGTGTGAGCATGTGAACCTCAAAATGAGTCTATAAATAAATCCTTGCTGGTCATTTCACTCTGCCAGCTCAGTCACTTACCCCTATACATGTGCACTCTCAGTTCACTATCAGACATGCATATGGAGATGTGGCGGTGGAGAGGGAGGAGAGCAGATCTAAAATCATAAATAAACAGGAGCTTTGGGGGTTTTCCTCCACAGTAACTGCTGCCATCTGACCTCAGGCAGTCTGTGGAGGGCAGAGATGATAGATCTGCCCTTCTCCGTCCTACAGCTGTTCACACATCAACAGCAGAAGTTCCAATTAAAACAGTGAAGTGGCAGCATCTTTATCGCTACTGACACTCCAGAGGCACATGTGTCACTTCAGGCCTGGATGAGCTGATGAAGGAGACTTGATGAAGGGAGGAGGTGGGGAGGTTAATGAGAGTCCGACACAACTGGCAGCCCATATTCTCAGTCGCCCCTCTCTACGCCACTGCCACGGGCTTTCACTCAAACATGCTCTGGTTTAACACATTCAGACTAATTTGAAGGCTTGCTAAAACGCGGAACAAAACAGAGGTCAGAGACTGCGTGTGAGTGCGTGTGCGTGCGCATGTTTTCACAGCAGCTACATGACTAAAAGAGGATGGGGGCCTGAGAACGCCCGGGCTCAACTCTGACAGCCCTGCTGGATCAGCAGGAAGTGATGTCACGGGTCAGTGTTGAGACCGGGGGGGGCACTCACCCGGCGGTCCCGGCCCTGCGAAATTACACTCAGTACAAATGGAGTGAGGAACAGGTGCCCAAGCAGAACTTCTACATTACTGTCAACATCGGATGATGAAAACAGAGCTCACTAATCAACACTATCTATAATAATGATGAGACTAATTATACATCTAATAATCTGCTCAGCATAATTTCACACACATTCTGTTGCAGGAGAAGCCACTATCTACAGAGCAAGTCAGCCCCAGGTGCAAGATTACCACCATCCATATCATCACACCTCTCACCCATTAGTTTTTGTTCAAATGAGAATATCACTACAGAGGCTGTCAATTTTAAAGACGACTTCATCTTCATTCTTTTGGTGACCGTAATATTAGGACTGAGAAAATGGTTTCACCAGAAATGAAAAGGACACAAGATGATAATGAATGGTTTCAACTGTATGGATATGGTTAGAATAATACTGGATTGTTTTCGTTATTTAAAAAGTCTTAACCCAACAAGGGTTTATTTTAAACTGTTGAGCAACACGCTGAGCGGAGATGTACGTGTGTAACATGTAAACCCTCTGACTTCCTCTAAAGAGTCCCCCCTTGAAGATGTAATTTCAGAAGAAATACCGGAGACAGACTGATATAAATTGATCACAGACACATGTGCAGATTATCATCCACAGATGACCTTGAGGGAAAGCTCATGTGACACCCACTACTTATACCGAATGGATAAGAAGCAGGAGGTGTCTATAATGGAGCTATGGCGAACTGAAACTCAGTATCAGTTTAACTGATCTGGTTCGTCAAGATCCAACAGCAGCGTACTTCCAGCTGCAATGGAATAGCATCACAAGGACAAGCCCAAAAACAGCTGAGACTGAGAATTACTGGAAGGGCACATAGAGATCCAGTGGCATCATAGCATCATATAACACCACTTTCAACCAGCGGGTAAACCTAGGAGCGACTCACAACAACATCCATGTTCATACCTAAAAAAAGTGACGATTGAGCTCAGGAAAGATGGTTTGAGAGAATGCAAATGTTAAGTTTCCCCTTACGATTTCTACTGTATAACATAACATGCTCAACGTTCAATCTCCTGTACGCTATAAAAAGGTGAAAGACAACAACAAAAGGGTATCAGAAATGACAAAAGACTGGACTGATTAACAGGCCACAAACAGTAGCATCACAAGGTCAGAACCAAAGCACCGGAGACACAGAAGTCTGCAGCAGCCACAGATTTCAATGTACAGGTGGTACAGAGATGCCTCTGACTGATCAGGATGATCAGGTGGATGTGAGATAATATCTGAGACCTTCAACACCAGGACACATGGTCACGTGACAGAAATAGAGCTAGACGTCTTCAGGCCCAGTGGAGGCATACCAGCACAGCCAGGATGGATGAAGAAAACATGGCATGGTACCGGGGCAATTAGAAAGGAGCATGAGACGAATGAAAGCTGCCAGATGTTGGATGAGGAGGTGAGCAGATGAGGGGGGGGCAGGTCCATATATGTATCAGTGGCAACAGGGATATTAAGCTAATGTTGGCTTGTTTTAATTCACAGACTACAAAAAAGATGAGGAATAGCTTGAGCTCTCTAATGGTTAAACAGAATTATGATCATTTCGACAAGGAAACTCATCAATCTACCATACAGAGAAGAAAATAAAGAAAAAGAGACACAAAAAAATGAGTCCAAAATCTATTAAAAAGGGTGATGGAATTAATGCGTAAACTAACTTTTGGAACATCATGCGTAACAAAAAGTGATCGTTTTTCCTCAGTTGACTG
This sequence comes from Menidia beryllina, assembly GCA_013363375.1. Taxonomy (NCBI): domain Eukaryota; kingdom Metazoa; phylum Chordata; class Actinopteri; order Atheriniformes; family Atherinopsidae; genus Menidia; species Menidia beryllina. The sequence continues at coordinate 991,851 of JABUIW010000200.1, read as the reverse complement.
ATTACACTCTGATAAGCATGGATAACACCACACCCATCATCGATTAGCAGCAAAACAGATCAATAAAGCACCAGCACAACACGTGGCAGATAAACTAACATAGATCAAAAATAATAAAGCACACGGCATCATTCAAAACCAAACGCGTTTTTAGAAATGAACAAGGGAATCTTCATACAGTTCACTTATTCATTCCAGGACTGAGGCCCTGGCTACACATCAACCCAGAGTTTTCAGCATGTAGGACATAGCTGGCAGAGGGAGGATTGGGCCCATGAGACCCAAATTGTTTCTCAAAGTGGAGACTTCACAGAATCTGTCTCACCAGAAGGGATGGACCTGCAGTTGTCTGCTTGTCGGATAAAGTGTATATTAACCATCCATGCTTGAATATGTCATTTCTAAAACGACGAATTCCAAGTATTAAAGTGGATATCGAACTATGCACAATTGTCTCTATTTCATATTGCATTATTTAATTTGTCTTTCAGTAAAAGTATCAGTAAGGACAATGTCACTTGCATCATATTCGGAATTTCAAATGTGTCCTGGAATCTTGTGCGAGGCATGACAGCCCGCACAACACAAAGATCCTGCCTCAACGTGTTCTCTCCCTTTCAGTGAGAGGCGTCTACACAAGAAGGCCAATATGCTCTGCCGTACTTTTTCCACATTTGGTTTTCTGTATGTATGAAAATATATTTTCCACTGAAAATACTGTTTCAAAAAAGTCCCAGACTTTAAAAAAAAAAAGATGTGTAAACCTTTAATAGAAACAAATACAGAGTAAATCATCTGTATGACGATGCAAATTCTATGAAAAGCCAAGTCAAGAACGTGTATGTCAGCACAAGATGCCACAAAATTGAACAGATGCATGTTCACTTCTGCTTTGTTATCAAACTTTTAAATGGAACCGAGATTAGCTTTTGTTTTGCCAGAGGAAACGGTGTGCATTCCTCCCAAACTAAAGACTTCAATAGCCCAACAGGTCGTTGTCTGCCTGTCCTCCTCAGAAGGAGTCGCGTGTTCCAGTGGAGGACAGGTCTGGGCTGCAGGCCGGCCACTCGAGCACGACAACTGTCTGTGAAAGCACACGGATGACAACTGGCAATATCCTGCTGGAGCAACCAGGAAGAAACCCATCACTGTCAGGAGAAGAAGCCCAAAATACCAATACACAACAGAAGATACTGAAGCCGGCCTGTAGCATCCCACTTTTTGCATCCTCCACTGATAACAGCCTCAGGGACTCTCTGGTCTTCTGCATGTTGTACTCTATGATTATGTTTCCCTAAAACAAGTGAAATGCGGACTCACCCCGTCATAGTCAGAGTGCCCATTGTCTCTCAGCCCGTCTAAAAGTCTTCACCTAAAACAAGTGTTTTCTGGCCATATCATTTTCACCCTGAAATTTCCAGATTTTTAAATTTGTTTTATTTTCACGTCACAAACTGGGTGTAAAAAGATAAAAGTTTCTGCAAAAATTCTTATTTTTTCTGAACTGATTAAGAATTATTTGATGGAGTTTGGCACCAAGTAGACAGGCCAGGTTTGCTTTTGAAGACTATGGTCCTTTTTTTAATATCCAACACTTCTTTAGAAAGAAATAAAACAGATTTTAACTCAATTAGAGGTGATTAGAGGTGATTTTTTTTTTTTAATGTATCAAGGTACCAAGAAAATTTCAAAAAAATAATTCTCTATTAATCACCGTGTATCTCTTTATTTGATAAAAAAAACAACAACATTGTTTTGAAATTGAAACAACTGTTGTTTGACGGCTGAATCAGTGAGTATGAGAGCTTCTCAGAAAGCCTACATCAGCCAGCGTCTGGAGCACTTCAACACTGAAGTCATGCCCAACCTTTTTTTTTTTTTTTTGGTGTCAACCCATGTCTGCTTGGGTCAGGTGCATGTCAAGTATTTCTCGAGAGTTTGCTGGGCTATACAGAACACCCAGTGAAGCTCTAAATCCCAGGGAATTGGTGTAAGTTACCCAGTCCCCACTAAAGCCTCTGTAGGAATGGGATTGGGAGGACTGAGGCCACAGACTTCACCCCTGAGCCCCAGGAAGAAAAGGTGGTCTGAAAAGAGTGGCTGAGAAATGGACCTCGGCTTGATTAAATGGTCACTGAGTCGGAAAGCAGCTCTGATGTGATTTGTGACCTCGAACTACCCCAGAAAAAAAAAAAGTTGTTTCTAAAGAAATGATTAAATGAAAACACCTTTAAAAGGAGTCTAGAAGGACCGCAATGAGGCAGAGGCACTGGTGATAGTGTGCACGCTCTCCACTTAGCACAAACATTGAGGGAAGGGGAAATGGGTTTGAGAGGAGGGGAGGAGCAGGTTCAGATCTAATAACCATCTGCTCTGAACTAAGTGAAAGTCAGAAGAGAAAGACAGCAAATGAGAGGTGGGGTGAGTGAATGACTGGGTGCCAGAGACCGTTAGACTGAGAGCGGGTCCACTTAGGGGTAGGTAAATACAGGACAGCACACAGCACGGCAGCGTGCTCAGCGGCGTCTCAGGACACTCGGATTTCTACCATCACCCCTTTTAAATAATTCTGAAGGAAGGTTCAGAGAGATTCCCGCGGGAGAGAACATATCTGAACTTGAAATAAGAGGAAAAGACCGTTGAGAGCAACTGGGAATTCCGCAGGGAGAAACAGCAAGGTCTTCTAAAAGACAAACTTACAGAGGTTTAGTTCCCGGGAACCAAATATGTGATTTAATCCCTTCATCCTGTTGTGTTCCTTATGCACTCCTGAATAACTGATGCTATCCATTATTACTGGATGCATATGTCATACCACTTATAGTAAACATACATGTCTGCTATCACGATGAAACCACAGAGCACTAACCTCGTTCAACAGACGATTGGCTGAAAATAGTTTTTCAATTTAAGAGTGCTCACCTGCAAATGATGGAATTGCACATGATCCCTAATTAGAAAGTAACCATGATAGCAAATTACTGGTTTCAAAACTCAAACAAAAAAACACAAAAAACAGGTATAATTATGTGATTCTAAAACAATGGTAAGCTGGTATGGGCTAACTTGGCCCCTGGACAGGACCAATGAGCAGATCCCTCTGAGGCTGCATTCTGCTCCAGATGTGCATTAATGCAGACACATGACCATAGGGAGGTGACAAACGCAGGCTTGATCTGTCTTATGTGCTCACAACTGCTCAACACTCACTCACTTGATAAGTTCATTTTTTAGACATCTCCACTGACTGGTCATCTTTGCAACTGATCGGGCTAATTTTCCTTTAACAGGCTCCTGTCAAGTTCGCCCACTTTGTGGCCATGATGTACCATAAAGGGGATAATTACAGCAGTCGTATTGTATTAGTATTTATACAGCAGACACGGTAAAAATGTGATTGCATGAACATTTGTTTTCCTGCATGGCCACACTAATGGCTCAGTGATACTATAAGTAATCGTAGTTCTAGTAAAGATAGATCAAGCCAAAGTCATGTGGGTGGGAAACTGCTCAGCAGCAATAGCTTTAGTTTTAATAGTTGGAGTTGTCAGGCTAACAGAAATCTGCAAAAATGCATATTTAGTGCTGTTCTGAGATCTTAAGCATCAAAAAGTCCACTCAGTCAGTAATAATATGTGTTTAAGTAATACCAGTAAAAGCAGGAGTGAAGCTTTGCTGTGAAGCAGCTTGATGAGATGCAGCTGCACTGCAAAGGTAGGCAGTCTAAATCAATTTGAATAGAATGTTTTGGCTGATATTTGCCAATATGAGTGCATAAAAGCTGAACCATCAGCCAATGTGGGCTGTTGCTGACATCAGCAGATGTGCTGAGCCCTGAACTAAGGCTCCATTCATCCCATAGACACACACTTTACAGTACTACTACAAAAGTAGCACAAACTTATTACCCACTCTTTTCTCATTTTGCTAATAGTGGCTTTCATTTAGCAAGAAACAGCAATAAGAGTTAAGAACTGTAGGAGAGTTCAGTGCATGTTAAATACTTGAAACAGTATCTTCTTCCCCCAGGGAACTCATACCACTTCCTGTGTGGTATGACAAATGAAGCTTCCTTTACATACTGACACACACCCACACACACATATACATACATACACACATATGTATATACACACACACACATACATTATGTATAAATAAAAACTGTGAAGTCCAAGAGCTGTAAGTATTGTTCTGCCAGCATGAATACTGAACTTTGAGAATAACGGTGCATCTCCCTAACTCCCTAACCATGTTTGTTCTCCCTGAAGCACACGTGCATCTGAGCAGTTTCTTTTCCTGCCTCAGTTTCTGTCTCTCCCCGTCTTCCTCCCTCTTAAGCATTTCTCCTTTTTGTCCTCTGTTTTCATGGTGCTAGGCAATCGCCCACCGTGGGACTCCTATTTCTCTTTACTGTCATTGCCTCATTACTGAAGTCTTCCATCCAGCAGTAGGACTGTTGAGTGGCTGAACTCGTATATTACATAAGAATGGGATAGCATTCTTCTCCCAAAGCAGGTGGTCTGTTCAGTTCCAGAGGTTTACAGATTGTTGTTAAAAGAAGATGGGATGATGCGTAAAGGTAAGCAGGGCCCAGTTTGACATGCTGTTCCCATCAAATGTAAAAAGCGATTTTGTATCTGAAGAATTGTCAAGAAATAGAGAAAAGTTTGACTTTAAGCATTCAATATGTTTTCTATGTTCTATCATGCGTTCAATATGCCAAATATGCTATGTAACCAAGTGTATTTTTCTCTTTGCTTTTCTTTTGTGCTTTCGTCATACTAAAAACATCCCGACATTTTCCTTAAAAGAAAAAAAACTATGGATATTCAGTGAGGAAAAAGACTGAAAAGTTAAGTTTGCTTTCTATATGTGACAGCATGTTTGTAGCACAACCATAATTAGTATTAAACCTTTCGAAGAATGTATTAACATGCCAAATCAGTTTAATTTTCATCTTTTAGTTAAGATAAGACGTTCCTTTAAACAACCCACAAAAGGGAATTTAAGTGTTACAGCAGGTTTAAATAAACCACATAACTCCTAAAATAGAACATTACTTCTAAAATAAACATATCATGAAAAACCAAAGATAAAGATCTCTTCATTCTTGACATTTTGCTGATGTCCTCGGTGCATCAGGTGTGTTTAGGATTTTCTCATATCATCGTTTTCCTAATCCCACAGCAGCCAAATCCCTCCTGCAAATGTCGTGGAGTCACACAGTTCATGACTTACTTCATTTGAGAGGAGTGAAGCATTCAGCAAAAACGAATGCAGAGACAGTCCATAAAATACAATCATGTTCTACAAAAATAATCTGTTTCAGCAAGCTGCGTGCCACACAACCCCCCCCCCATAACTGTGATCAAAATCACTAAAGCAGTAACACAACTAACAGTTTTCTTTCATGCAACAAATGAATGCAATTTATTTGGACTTACACTACACAGTTAGAAAATTCCATTTATTTTTTTAATCTGACCCGCTTCTTTGGTTTCTTAAAGTCTATCCATTCACAATTCACTGTCATACATCTGCTGGACAAAGCTTCACTTTATTTCACTCATTTTCTTGCACATCCGCACGAGATTAGCCGGATTGTTGGGAATAGGACAGTGACAGGAATGGTCAGTGATAATACTTATCTAAGGCCAAGTAAATTGCCCTGTTCCATTCTTCTGCCGAGACACTTTAACCAAGCTGCTGCATCCTAATCAGAGCCTGGGTAATCCCACAGACATCTTTGTAGTAATCACAGAAGAGCACAGGGGAGAGCCAAGATTTTAGATAGCGAGGGAAGAAACCCCGACTCTGAACCCCAGATACTCGAATCATGTAGTCATAAATCCTTGATTGTAATAATCTCAGAAAGGCAGCCATCCATGCCAAAACAAGCCATAACATTTAGAGTGTCTTAAAAAAAGATCCAGCATGTCACAATGTTTTGTTTGTGGGGGATTATCCTGAGGAATTCTCAGCTCTAGTGATGATCCATCCTTTTCACTTGTCACCTTCAAAGAGGCAGGGATTGGAGTGGACTCCAGGACAGAGCTGAGTAAATGGAGAGTTTTATGACCGAGGAGAGGCATGCAGGAGACAAAGTGAAACAAAGTGAGCTTCAAGTGTCTCTCTCTGGCTGAGTGCGCTGTCTTTAAGAGCTTGCCCCTCTGAAGGATTTTGTGCTGGTTTTTTTGGAGGGAGGGTTTTGTGCAACAAATTAGGCCTCAAGCTGTTTTTATTCTCTGAAAAATATTAAAGTAATCATGGGAGCATTAGTGATTTTTCACAGCTGAAACGTATTAAAACAGAAATTACTTAGTGTACCTTTTATTGTACTTTTCACCTCCAATCAACTAAAGCTAAATGTGACCGTTTTCTCTGGAATTATATCTAAAACACCCATGTCAACCCCCGCCAATGATCCGTCTCAAACACCTTCAATAGCTAAAATATCCTCCTACAACGCTGTTCCCCAACATACAGAATACAGAATGTCAGCACACACAGACTCAAAAACAAAATCCAAGGAGCCTAAACTTTCAAAGTAAAGGTAAAATACACTGTAGGCGCACGCTCATAAAGAAGGTGACATTCCCGGCCCAGCGGAGGGCTGACCGGCCCGGCGGTCCTGGGTTTAGGGGGCCACGGCTGACTCATGCTAACAGCATCTGTGGACAACTCCTTCAGCAGCTTCTGCTGTCGGCCTGCTGTCCTGCTGGCTCGTCTGGAGCCTGTTTTGGAAAAGCTAGCAGCCAGATATCATTATCTCCTTGACTCAGGGCAGAGTAATCTGCCGGCCTGCTCCTGCTTTATTGAGTTGGGTAAATATAATATGTGACTCAGACATTATCTACTACAGAGCACCCCTACTTATACAGCAGGCAGAGGCCTTGGTGCTTTCAAACTGCCCTCTCACTGTGGGATGAAGCTAAACTCAAGTGATGGAAGCCTTTGAAAAACCACTAATGGGAAATAAATCTAAACCAAATAAATTCTACATGTAGATGAACACAATGTCAAACTGCAGAAAAAGAAAGAAAAGAAAAAAAGCCTTGTTGAATATATTAAGCAATGGCCATAAATGGCCATAAATAAAAAACAATCATGTTTGGATAGAATTAATCACAATGCTTTTATCACGGCAAAGACCAACTGGTCAGACAACACAATTTCCTTTGGATAAAAATACAACAACTGAAAGGGGTCGAATGCCATAGTCCAAACACAAATATATTTTGAAGGCAATATGTAATTAAAACTTCAGTCTCCTTTCCCTTCATGTTATCTTTAAAATTATATACATACATTTAGCGTCTGCTAAATGTATAAAAAAACATAAAAAACATAAACATATGAAGATTTTGTAACAAAATTTCCCTAATTGTAAACCTCAATGACTTTGTCAAGATTACTCAACAGTTCTGTTCTTTTTTTCCCAATTCCCCTTCATTATCTTTCCCAAAAGGGACATCTGGTTACTCAGTGGCGATGCCCCCCAGGATCATGTGCCCCTACACTCAAGACAGGCTCCAGGAACACAGAATATAGCCCAAGGGCAATGAGTCATCCTCCAGATTCCCCAGGTATCAATCCAATGGGGCTCCTATGAGATGTACCAGTACAAGTTTAATGTACAAGACCCCAACTTCACACCCCAGTGCCACAAAATGCCTTCTGCCAGCATCTCAATGCCAAACACAGCAGCATTCTCCCAGAGGATTCCATGTTCTCCCCTGGAGTGATCAGAGCTCTTAGTGAGAGGCAACTGGTTTCAGTTATTTGGTGGATTTAGGTATGAGCAGATCCTCCCCCAAAAAATCAGAAGAACTGTTTTTCATCTGAGTGACATAATGAGACAATTTTGTGGGTTTTTTGCTCTGCTGCTTAACCCTTTTAAAGCAGAGTGGGATGTTCTAGCAGGCTGCAAATGTGAAGAACGCATTGACAGTTTGTTTTTAAAGTATTTGCTTCTTTATTTAATAAAAAACCCACAAATGAGTGTGGGTGAGAGGCAGGGCACATCCTGCACAGGGAGCCAGCCCATCTTCACCCCCCTCACTACCGAGCCGCTCCCAAACTCACAGCTCAGGTCCAGTGGACCGGATTAAAAAGTACCATCTAAAATGACCTAAACCCAAGTTCACAGCTGATCTTACAAAGGTACATATTCTATTGAACCTGCTTGACACCGGTTTGTGGTATTTGTGGAAGCTCCAGAAAGTCAGAACATCCAGCCTGATGTCGGTAGAAAAGTGCCCTGGATGGCAGTAACAAATGAAAGATTTTCTCATTCAATTCAGAGGGCTTACATAACAGGACAACATATTAGATTTGCTATTATCCTAAATTCATTATTCAAATTTATTCATCACCTGGATTCATAAATCTAGAATTCATCACATAGCACTGGGATAATGTCGTCAAAACTCTGAAGCACAACTTTCTCATCGCGGCTGAGGACCGGGTTCAGACAAACAGAGGCAGAAAGAGAAGGTGGGACGGAGAGAAGGAGAGATGAGGGTGAGGGTACTCTCTCTTGTCTAAATCTTGCCGAGGAGATGGCAGGTAGAAAAATAGATCATTGGTCCATGACAGCTCACTGTGACCCCGACCATCACGCAGTACTGCTGTGGATGAAATGAGGTCGCTGATGCAAGTCATAACCAGTCGATTCACGCAGCCCTGCTTAACTGCAGACCCCCGTCCGGCCCCACACATCCACATACCTTCCACCTCCAGCTCTGTGCACCAGCTCTGTGCACTGTCCTTGACTGCTGTTAATTTGAACGAGAGCGTGTTGCTTGAGGGGGTACTGCGTGTGGGCAGACGTGTGTGTTGGACGTGTGACGGAGGAGTCCGCCTTGTGCCCGGTGTGTAGCGGGACAGGCTCCAGACGAGCAGCCCCAACATCCCTGAACTCCAATAAAAGGGTCACAACAACAAATGAGTGGCATAAATAATTGTTTTAGATGACGATCCAGCTTCAAGGCGAGCGGAGGCTTGGTCCTAGCAGCGGTGGGACTGCCAGAGCAGTAAAACAGGGATTAACCACAGGCCACACACACACACACACACACACACACACACTCGCTCGCTCTCTCTTCTCCTTGCTTGTCGTGGTTCTCCTTCACTCTCCCCTACTGCTATCTGACATGTTTTTCTCTCATTTTATGTCCTCAAAATGACATAAAATGTCTCTGCTCATGCATTCTCCCAACTCATTTTGTTCTTCCCATGAAAGGAAAAAAAATAATGCAGCGAATGTTGAAGATAAAAAACAAACAAACAAAGGAACTCTATTATTTTCAGATCATCTAAATATGAGAAACATAAATATGATCGGCCTCCTAAACAATCGTCCCAAACTCATGCAGATAACCAGTTTATCCCAGTCGCACAAATAAAAGAGAGCGAGAAGAGTGTAAAAAAGATAAAAAATGATTTAAAAAGTCTTCCAAGTGTCCCTGCTGTTAAGGCAACATATCTCCAGATACAAAGCAGGCCATTACTGCGCTGCATTTGTTGAATCTTGGAGTGGCCGTTTAGTGACAGGTCCATTTCTCTGCCGTTAGCAGGAGAGGCAGAGGACACCTAATTACCCGGGATTGTGAGGCACAATGAAAGCCTTGATAAGCCCGGTGACAGAACAAAGCTATGCTAGCCGGTCTGCGGATACGTGGACACGTGGATACGTGGACGGCTGTTTTCAGGTGTGGGTAATCTGCGTGGACTGGTGTTTGTTTGTTTGGTGTTTGGTGTTTGGTCTCCCGTGATGAAGGGGCCCGTCCCAGAGCCTGCACCAGCCACCACCCAGCCCCCACAGACAGCAAAAATCCACCTGATGACTAACGTTCTCTCTGAGGAAAAATGAATAATTATTTCCCCCACCGGGTTAATGGACGCGTAACACACAGAAATGAACTGTTTAAAAGAGAAATGTCTGTCGTATATATATTTGGTCCTCTCTGAAGCGCCGTCTCAGAATTCAATTGTCGGTGGCTGCACAGATATAGACACTCGCGTGGCCTGTGTTCACCAACTTTAATTACACACCATCATTTTGTATAACCTCCCATTCACCTCTTATCCACTGCAGATGTGCCACCGAGAATTGGTGTAGTTTCGCAAGTGATAATTCAATTATTTCTTCCATTTCATTTTACAGAAACATTAGTTCTTTAGGATATAAACCAAATAATGTGGCAAATGGTGAACCCCCCCACACAGAAGATAGAGAAATGGCAGTCATGTATGGAGGTCTGTGAAAGATAACGCTGCTCTCCCAGAGGGAAGAGGGCTGACAACAGACGGACAGAGGAGAAGACTGAGAACAAAGTATGTTCCAGCACCAGGTCCAGTCGGACAGATGCAGCGTCAGTCCACGCTGAACCAAAAACACTGGAGGGGTTAGTTTATAAGAAAAGAAAAAAGAACTAACAAGCTAAAAAAACACAAATAGACACTTTGCCAGCGAATCAGCCTTTTTGTTTTTTCCTTAATAACACTGCGGCAGCACTGCGCTGCAGATCCAAGGTTAAAACCAGTAAAACAGCAGCAGCTTTAGAGTTGCCACAGGGGGAGCTATTGATGTTTTACTGCTCATTCTACACCGCTGATTTATCTGCGAGTGTGTGTTCGACATAACAGGGAGTGTCAGAGAATGTGAGTGCGCATGTGTTTATGGGTGTGTGTACGTGTGTGTGTGTGTGTGTGTGTGTGTGTGTGTGTGTGTGTGTGTGTGTGTGTGTGTGTGTGTGTGTGTGTGTGTGTGTGTGTGTGTGTGGGTGTGTGTGTGTGTGTGTGTGTGTGTGTGTGTGTGTGTGTGTGTGTGTGTGTGTGTGTGTGTGTGTGTGTGTGTGTGTGTGTGTGTGTGTGTGTGTGTGTGAACATGGGTTTTGGTCTTCAGTAGGAGATTTTAGCCAGTAGTTATTTGGCAAAAACAACAGCATGCACTGTGGGTTTTTTTTTGTTTTTTTTTACTGCTTAAAGCAGTTTGGGGAGCAGTTTATTCATATCAAATAAATTCTTCACCACATTTACTCAATAAATAGTGCCTCTTTGACCATGACTTCAACCACATGTAAACAAAATGATTAACTAAAGGCTGTGGAAGTAACATAGTAAGAACACTAATTATTTCAATGGAGAAGAAAACTCAACTGGACACAGACAGCCTTTTGTTTTGTAAAATCAAATTAACCTTAAATACAACTTTTATTTCTTGATGGTACATGTCTTTTTTTTGTTTTTTTAAATGCCTGTATATACTACTGTTTTAGTGTTACAAAACTAAATGACAAACCACTCAAAGGCTGTTGCTGTGTTGGAAGCCACGTTTCTGAGATTTGAAGGTGTTCTTACATTAAATGTTAAACGTCACATTACATACGGCAAGAGTAGTATGTTTTCAGCCTTTTCATTGTCCTTTTAATCAAACTTTAATTTAAAATCATATATATGTATCTATATCATTTTTTTCATTTTTAGGTATTTTTCTTTTATATATTCTCTATACCTAAATGAATACTACAGTCTCAGTAACTGCAATGGAAAAACTCAACTTGATATGGCAATTTGAGCATCTTATAGCCTCTAATAACTTATTTGATGTACAGCAGCCCTCCCAAAGACAAACACGGCTCCACACCAGCTGCTCTTTCTGTTATCTTTTCCTCTGTCTCAACTCTTCATCGCTTCACAACCCCACACTGACTTATTGCTGGCTGTAATAAAGGCACTAGCTACTGATGTTGACTGACAGTCGGCTTACACAACCGGCCCTGTGAATGTGCTGCTGCACGGTACCTAAGGGCACGTACAACAACCAAAGGTGCAGGTTTTGCCAGCCAGACATCTGTTGTTAGCGGTGGAAGGTAAGTAAGTTTGACAGAGCTGAGATTGAACATGAGGCACTCTGCCAGCCAGGTCAAGATGAGAGTTTCATCTCCAACAAAACCACTATCACACAAACAAACAAAAACACAAAAAGGAGTACAGGCTCAAAGCTAAACACGCTCACATCCCTCCAGTAGAACCGAGCTGGGCCACACATTAGACAGGGCTCCATATGGATGGAGGTCTATCCCTCTTTCCTTTTGAATTCTGATCAGTGTACACATACAGTGCCACATGAGTGTCCAGATCAATACTCAGGCCACATAATGCTGTGTGCATATCTGGATATCCCAGTCACTCATCTCTTTACTCTTCTGTAAATTTTGTTTACATTTAACATTTTAATATTTTGAGCAAACTCTGTACAGGCACTCTTTAAGGAAACTAATCTATAAGAAGTTGTAAAGAACTTCCCACTAATGCATCTTTTCTTAAAGAGTCTGATTATTATTGGATACTTTAAAAACAATAAACAAATGGAATGCATGAGGAGGGCTCTGATTGGAGGATAAAGACGCACAGCGTATCCTATCAAATGAGCTGGAAGTCCATCACTTTTCTCGGGGCTTCGGTTGGGGCTGCTGATGTGTTGGCTGTGTGGGGGCCACTACTGCTATCTGCTGCGTGCCCGCAGCTATGGTGTGTTCCCCGTTTTATCACGCTCCTCTAAATGAACCACACTCACAGCTGGAGAAAGGTGACCCGACTGCTAATCAACCACCAGAGCCTTTCGCACCGTGTGCCCGTGCGTGTGCGTGTGTCCCTACGTGCATGTTTGTGCTGGGGAGGGGGTGGCCACTCAGGCAGATGGTCATACGTTCTGCTCCGTGTAGGCCCCCACAATCTGTCTCTGAAATGGTCCCACAAATTCACTCTGAAAGGAGGAAAAATTCCACCATTCACTCTCCTGCCAGTCTTTACTACCTCTTTTCCTGCCTCTCTTCAGCTGAGTATTAAATTCAGCAGCTGAGAAGGTGACCTGCATGCTTTGCCATAAAGAGCAGGGGAGTAGAGGGAGGGGAGGGGAGGGGGGAGGGATGGCGGGGGGGGCTGCTGGATCAGCAGAATCTGAGCGTTTAGAGACACACAGACGTGTGTGTGCGTGTGTGTGTGTGTGTCTGTGTTCACCCCCCTTTCTCAGTCGCCCCCCCCTCCCCGTCCACACACACATACTCTCCTCCTCAGCAGTGAGGTGGCTGGGGAGCCCAAGGGCGAGCGTTGGGCTGTCACCCCCGCCCCCCCCACCCTCCTGCAGCCCCTCGTGTGAGCTGCGCCCAGAGCCACCACACAGCAAGACGCAGACCTGCTGCCAACTATCACCGCCACGCTACCACACACTCCCGCACACACACACACACACCAGCACGCAGCTACTAACCCACCCCCCACCCCCCGTTTTTCACATAGAGCACTTTCATTTTAACACATAAATGTGCAAAAGCCCTCAGCCTCCCTCTCTCTGTCTCCACTCTGTCAAATCTCTGCCTTCACACTAAACAGCTCCGTGGGGATTGGCAGACAGGCTGGCAAAAAGGAAATAAATATGTTTCCTGACGACAGCACACTTTTCTGACAGCGCTCTGGCACCGCGCTGGGCTGCTGTGCTCAGCCACTGGCAGCCAGCTCCGAGTGGACGATTGTTTTAACAATCGTCTTATGGAACGCTCCCCAACTGCTCAGGCTCCTCCTATCTGCATATCAGAAAGCCCTTCTTACCTTCAGAGAAAACTCCTCTGGCTATGGATGCACACATTAACTTATTCATTACATTTATAAACATCTCCCAGCTGTACGGATGGCTATAGAACCAGTGGATACATTGAGATTTAGAACTTTACTCACAGCTATAAATGGATCCCAGTCTAATTCTCCTGAGGCTACTCAAACAGTTCCTGAGAGCCACGCATCCCCTTCATTTAATAATTATAAAGTGACATACAAATGGAGTGGTAAAAAAGTATACTGCTTGAGGTTAAATTGATGTAAATGTTTGTATTTCGGGCTAGAATATGTAAGAGTCAGCAACATCTCTCTCTCGACAAGAGCGAACACATTTACTGCAAAGTAAAGGGAAAAAGCTCAGAGAGGAAAAATGTTTAAGTCTGCTTTTTACTCTGCTACTGCCATCAAGATAAGATAAGATAAGCAACTAGTGAGCTGTTGAACTAGACAGTGACTCCTCAGTATTGTTAAGCAAAATAAAAACAATGCTCCAGTTTACAAAGGCCTCAAGTTCTACTCGAAAAGGCAGGAGAGGATTTCCGATGTTCACTAGGCACCCTTTGGTGTTGGCGGATATGTGAAAAATACCACTTTACGAAAAAATGGGTAACTGCCTTAAAAATATTCGACATTGTGGTTTTTGCTGTTCCAATACTTTTCTATCTTTTTGTTCGGTTAGGTTTAGGCAGGTCCAGTCATCCAAATGTATTTCATCACAACTAATAAAGAATCTGGATAGTTTGTGCTGATGGAAGCAGTTTGGAAAAGGGATTAAATAAAGTGAGGACGAGAGATCTAGGTCAAATCAATTTGCAAAATTCATGCCATATTTCATATAAGTATATATAAAATCACACGATCGTTTCTAGACATCTTTATGTAAAAGTGGATAACACTTTTTGTACCCCTGTAACATTTGGTAGAGCATTTCTCACTGATTCTACTCTGATAGCATATACTAGAGGACTTACCTAAACTAGCTTCACAATTAAGTTTCAGTACGCAATGCCTACATTTTGTTATTTATGAATGCCTTCACCTAATTCATTTCACACTTTTCCCACCCCTACTTACTGTTAAAAAAACTTCCTTTGCTACAAGGAAATGAAAAAAAATCCCAAAAAATATTTTCCTTTCCTTTTTCGAAGTAAAGATGTTAAAGTATTACGCAATAATACTCTCAGTTCAGTAGACAATCTTATTTTGAGTGTATTTAGTCATGTTGGACGGTCATAATAATGACATGGATCTTACAAAAACAAAACAAAGCAGTTTCTGGTCTCTTTCTGGTTTCTGTGAGTAACCATTCACTTCCAAAACTCCTGCACTTCATGGACTGTGGTATTTCTCTAGCTATTTGGTTAAAATCGTTCAGTTTCTCTGTGCTGCTCTAGTGTCTAACCCCCTCTCAGACCAACCGGGTGTCTTTAGAGGAGTCAGCTGGCAGGTCTGATGGAAACACAAACATTACATGAAGGAGCGGACTTGCAGTGACTTTCATTGACCGAAACAACAGAGCTCCCAGCCTGGGATGATTTCTCTGTATTATGATGCTGCAAATGCATGAAAAGAAAAGTATTTAAAAAACATCATTTAGACCTAAATTTTTATAGTGTTAATGGAACTGAAAAATAACTTGTGTCAAGGTGGTTTTAGTTCTTAGAAGGCTGAGAAAACAGAAATTTCAGCCATGCGAGTCAAGACGGCCAGATCAAGGCTGGTGTGTGTGAGTGTGTGTGTGTGTGTGTGTGTGTGTGCGCGACTCATCGTGTGGATGACTTGGTGTCATACAGGAAGAAGGACCAAACAGCCGGCGCAGTTTACCCATTTAATCACATCAGTCAGAGAGCGAGTGAGAGAGAGTACGGGGGGAGAGTGAGGAAGACAAAGAGTGAGGGAGAGCACTCTGAGGAACAGATGTAATTTCAGAGCTCCAAAAAAAAATAAATAAAAAAAATAAAAGCCTAGCTTAAAATGATCATGATCACATTAGCTGGCCATCACAAAATAGGATTTCTGCACTGCCACAGTGAATGCCCATTACAAATTACTTAGGCACTGCAGACCAGTAACTCAATAGGCGAGCAGGGGGGGGGGGGGAGGAGGGCAAACAGAGGGGCAGAGATGGAGGATCGATACTTATCAGTAATAATTATATCCTTCCTCCCACTTTGCCAACCCTCCCTGCACTCATCATCCTCCACCCTAAGCAAAGCACACATCATACATTCATCTTTTAGAGATTTGGGGGCTTGATAGTGTGATTAACATCACGTGGGGTGAAGGAGGTCCGGATGATGTGAGGCAGTGAACCAGCACCACGGCTGCCAGGAAGGTCCCGGGCTGGAAAGTGCTTAAGGCAGCAGGCAGAGGCAGAGGGAGAGTTACTGAGCAGCAGCACACTGGACATAAGTGCCACAATTGACAGAAAAGAGGAAAATGCTAGAAAAGTGAGAGAGGGCTGAGAAACTGCACTATTTCCTCCTGTGATTCTCCCCATTAGTCAAACCCAAGAAAAATCGCTGTGTTTTTAGACAGTACAAATACACATCACACAAACAGCATAGAAGACGCATGGGTAGATGGACAAAATGGAAAACGTATACAAAAATAGAGGAAATCACTTTTCCCTTTAACCTGGTAATAATTGTTTTTTCTATTTATTTCATTTTATTTTCTGCAATATTTTTTTGTTCTGTCTGCTTCTCCACAACTTTGATATGTACAAGAGATGTTAAAAGTATGAAACAATAACACATTTTTCCGCAAAATTGATGCGAAGTGATGAGGCCTCTATTGTTTACCGTATGCAGCTTTGCCACTAGATGTCCCCACACTGTTTACACAGATGTCAAAAAATCTGAAATTTGCACAAACATTTGCTATACTGACTAAATAAAAAATAAATGGTCCCTGACTTGACAAGTAGGTGTAAATCCATATGCTCTAGAAACATAATATCAGGTGTTTAAACATGTGTACACGACCTTTTTAGGGGTATGTCTCTTACAAGACTCAAACTGAAAAGCGAAGACAACGTTTGATGGTTTCTGTGTGTTAGATGTGTGTTTTTGTGAACACGAGCATGTGTTTATTTTTCTACATTTCCTCGTAAAATAGCGCCAATGGCCTTAATTGTTCATTTTTTCTGGCAGAGGTGACAAAAGGTTAGAGAAACAATCTAAAATCTGAGACATAACCACCGATTCAGTTGCCTGCCACAGAGAGTAGGACTGTACTGTTAGCGGAGAAGTTGCAACTAGGGTATGATAGAGAAAAAGTAAAGAAAGGGCCAGAGATGGACAAAGGACAGGAGAGTAAGTCAAACTGCTGATGACATTTATGCCAGAAAGGCTGAACGTGCATCCCCTCCACACACGTTTCCACACATGCACAGACCAGCCGACCACAGAAAAGTGAGCATCTCTGCAACATTAACACCGGACTTATTTGAGGTTAATTAGAATAAGTGGTTTGGAACTAACTTTTTGGTGTTAAGCACTCTGGAGCAATGAGTGTCTGCTGAGTGGCCCTGGGGTTGGGATTTAAATCTTACTGAAGCCAAAAATGGCCCTTGTAGAGCTTTTCAGAGCTGCTTTTAATGACGGGCACATACATGGATGAAGACGTGCTGTGAGAGGGTCACTGATTAAACACTGCCACTGACTTCTACTAATGCTTGAAGCTTGGACAAGAAATGAGGGACAGCAAAGGAACCAAAGGACAGGAAAAAAGAGAAAATTGATAGGAACGAGGAAGTAGTTCTACAAAGAATCTTGACTATTGGAAAGGATTACTTTGGGAAATAGAGGGAAGAATAAGACCACACTTGGAAACACAAAACTGGTTTGGAAAAGACACTGGGTGGTATTACGACCACTTTAATGTCCTCTGAATGTCCTGGTCAGTTAAGCATTGTGTTGCGCTATAGCAGGGGTTCCCAAAACTTTCAGCCCATGACCCCCAAAGTAACAAGTGACTTGCGACCCCCCCAATATAAACGTATATAGACATTACACGCACTATAGGCGTATCCAAACAGGAGCATATCGGCAATACAAAATAACACAACGGCAATAATATCCTTCCCTCTCAACTCAAATCCAAAACTCAGCCAACTTCTTACAACTAAACGCTGTCTTCAGGGTTCAATCACTATACAGTTCAACCAATGCGTCCTTAGGTCGGGGGTGAGATGATCTGCCCTCGTTTCAGTGAATGGTGATCTTTCAATCATTTTTAAATTCTCATTTCATTTCTGGAAATTAACTTGCGACCCCCCCTTTCTGGCTCGCGACCCCCCCTGTGGGTCCCGACCCCCGCTTTGGGACTCACTGCTCTATAGGACATTACTCCCCCTTACAGGGAGCCACCAGTCTGACTGACAGCACGCAGACAGAGTCCAACATTGATCTTCAAGTCAGATGAGGGATTTGGGTGCTCGGGACTAAATGGTAGTGACAGTGAGGCCATCAATTATATATGATCGCCCCCCCTGTGGTGGGTTAGTTGTCATGTAGTTGCGATAGAAAACGAAGCCATTGGCTATAATCATCCGTAATTGTTCTGTTGGATGTAGACAAAGAAAGACAACCTTAAAAACAGAGAGGGAAAAACACTAACGACCCCTCATCACAATGACCTGTGCTGCTATGAACAATTAATAATGATAAACGAGCCCTTCAAAGTAGCACTCACGACGCACACGTGTGCACTTTGAAGTCCACAAAGACACTAAACGACACGCACACACACACGCACACACGCAGGAGATCTCTCAGGGAAAAGGTGCATTCATCAGGTTCATTAGCCGCTGCGTTGTGTGGTAATAGCGTGGGACAGGTGATGGAGCAGGGTGTGATGAAGCATCAACAACATCAGCTCAGGGTGGCGCCTCCTGCAGAGGCAGCAGATGGCACACATGACTGGAGAGGAGCCATACGCTCACACAAACAGGCCCTCGCATAGCTAGCAGCGCGCACGCACACTCAGAGATGGATATGCACGAGTCACGCAGGCTCCACCGCCTTCAGAGGATTCACTGGAACCACGTTTTACCTTACATGTGTGTAAAAATAGAGAATGTTAACCACATCAGAAAAGGTGTTGAGCGTGTTCTCAAGAGGTGTACGAATCCTAGGTAAATCCCAAAGCCGGCCTCCTCACCCGTTCCTCCGTTTCTACCCTATTCATGTGTAGTCAGTTTGGGTTTATAAGGTCTCAAAGTTTCAATCAGCTCCAAAATCATTCCATACAAACCACTGATGCTGCCACAAAGTTGCTCAAACATCAGTGGCCTTCCTGAAATGCACCACCGGCCCACAGTAACACACAACACAAATATCCAATATGGTCCATGCTTTGCACAAAGAATGAGGCATAATTGCTGGAAATCTCAATCAATTTCCCCCATCCTCCCTATCTCTCAGTCCTGCTGGCTAAATGCTATCTGCAGCCATTCTTCTTCAGAACTAGTCATTTCATGTAATCACTGGAGTGATCAGAAGAAGGTACGCCAGTGCTCTGTCAAATATCAGCCATCTCAATCACGCCCAGCGCCTTGCTTTCGGGGGAGGCAGAAAGGTGTGCCTGGGGGCGGGATGTGACATTTGGTTGGTTGAAATTAGCATAATCACTCTGATGGGGAGCCAATCACGGCAATTGCTGTAACAATGCGACTGATTATGGCTGTGGGAAAACCGTGTGGTTATAATCAAGTTTCTGAGAGCTACTGTACTTTCCGTTTTTAGGGCTCACACACAAACATGCCTTTCTCCACATGAGCTCCGAGTCTGGAGTCCCAGCAATCAGGCGTCGCTTTGCCATGTTACTGTAGGCTTGTGAAACAGCTTGTTTTAAAGCTGTTGGTTGTTTAAAACAAAAAAATAATTAAGAGCAGCATGCAAAAGTTTGGAGTGCTAAATTTCGGTTTCCATCAACAGCTAAGTGAGTCCAATGCAACGACATTATTTAGCCAAATACTTTTCCAACAGACTTTTTCAGTTCTGTTTAAATAGTTTTTGTTTAACTCCTTTTGCAAAAAGGCTGTTAGTATTTCTAAAGGTGATTTATATTTTCTTAAGGGTCTGTCCACAGATGTTTGAAAATGATAGGTTTAGGGAACGATTAGAGGCCTTTTAACACCTTCAGCTTGGTTCAAAATTCAGATTTGGGTTACATTTCAGACCTTTGTTAGGGTGTAACAACCAATACTTTTGTTTCTCAGTTGTAAAGAGGGCCTTTATTTTAAACATTTTTTCAATTAACCATATATATTCTCAACATATCTAAAAAACACAGGACAAAATACACCATACAGCTTTTTTAAACATTCATGAACGTTTTCCTTGTCTCAAATCTCATGAAGGTCAGATATGTTCCAATGTTAAGACATAATCATCATTTCTGTGCTGAAATTATATGAGATTTTCTCTCAGAAACTTTTCTTGGTTTTGCACTTTTCTTGGTCTTCTTGTAGTTTTTTTCCCAGCTCAGTAGACATCAATTATTTTAATTGTCAGTGTTAGAGAGAGGAAACCATAACTGCTGATTGCTAGGACAAGTAGAGCCATAAAACTATTTATTGAGCTATGGATTTTAAATCGCCTGGCCTTTTCTAAGTAAAAATAAATCAATCAAATAAAATGTTTTAAAAAGTGTGGAGAAACCGTTGCTCTGGGAGGCTAATCAAGCTTTGAAACGTTTGGTAAAAGTTACATAGGTGATCAAATCTATAGGTGGTCAAACTGTTACTTTGTAATCTTTCTGTCTTTATTTCAAAAACATAAGAGACCAATACCACCCAATAAAAGCTTTTCTTTTAAGAATCTTAATTCACATGTTTTCTGTTTTTGGACTAATTACATGATTAGATTACTAGATTATTGCCTACAAATATCTACTCACAAAGCAAAAACTAAAAAAAGCATCCATGGGTTAGTTTTGCCCAATCTATAATGGGTAATGAGCACCAGGACCTTTGAACTAGAGCTGTGGTATAATGATGCCATGACCTTCACATTCCTGAGTGCCAGATCAAAGCCATGAGGGGCTCATCAGAAATGTATACTGCAGCAAGCAGAGCTTAACCCACCACAGAGGAGGGGCAAAGAAGAGAGACAGGCAGCAATCTTCTGGCGCAGACCATTTTATTCCTCCAGCACCTTCCCTTTGTTGTAAATAAAACATTATTTCAGATGTTCAATTAAGATAAGTACCCTTAATTTAAGGCCTCAGTCAATGTGCTGCCATCATTATTCAGCCCACAGAGTGCCTGGGCCTCAGCCCCAGCTCCAGCAGACTTGCACACAATCACTCAGGGTCCTCAGCAAGCGCTGAGAAATCCTGGTCAATTTCTGGATCTCTCATTTGCTTAACAAGTGGGAGAGTCACAGATAGCTTAGGATGAGAGAACTGAGGAGAATTGGGTCTCAGGGAATGTGTATTTAAAACTCCGTAACTACATATTTCCGCAGTTCCTTTTAAGACACGAAGCTCCTAACACGGCCATCTGCTACAGTTGCCAAAATGTAACCTGGTAAACAACTTCCAGGGCAGATATATCAAGTCCTTGACAGTGTAAAAAGCTTCTGAGCCCTCATCTGATTGCCTGACGACTTTGTTTGTACTTCGTCAAGGCCCTGATACAAGATTAGATAAACCGTGCATTATCAGTCCCCTGCATCTGTTTGACTCTGCAAAGAGCACTTTCCAATTCCACTGATGACCTTCAAAAAGGGCTGGCTGGAAGACACTAGAGCCCAGAGAAAAGTGAAATGAGGGACACACCTTTTGGAGAATACAAGCTCCAGGGATGCTGAACAGTGTGCATTCATATTGCAGACATTATCTGTTCATGTCAAAAAGGCCCCACATTGCTCATAGAAAATCAGATACATAAAATCTGCCTAGTAAGAGGTGAATCCACTCTCAGATAAAAGGGCTGTGAATTAATAAAAATAAAAAAAAGTTTAACGAGCGGAATTATTCAGCAGGGCGAGGGAAAGATATAAATTGAATGGCAGACAACATAACAAAATGAGCAAAGCCAGGCCACCACAGAGAAATGCACGCAGGAGCTTCCAGAACCAGCTCTGTCACTGGGTTCCAGGGAATAACGGCAGTTCACCAGTTCAGTACCTTCCTAAAAAGGTGGCAGTGTGCTCCTGTACCTCCGCAGGCTGAGGCAAAGCGAACGCTCCATGAGGCGTAGTGGATCTAAGAGCCGTGGTCACGGGAACCAAAGTGCCCTAAATATAGACCCACTGTGCTCCACTCTGTTTGGCTCCGCTCTATCATATTAGTTTACCGTCAGAGATATACGAGCTGATGCGCGTGTTCTCCTGACACACGGATAACTGATCCAGTGTATTAAGCTGCAGCAGAACAAAAGGTTCGGAAATGCCTGCCACAGTTTCCAACATCTGCTGAAACGAAAACAGAGAGCATGCACGGTAAGCAGGCGGGTTTAAGCGCACTACAGCACCGGAAGAAAGAGAAACCCGAAAGATCTCGCACATTTATTCCAACCCACAGCTTCTCACCGTCTCTACTCCAGATAGTGTTAATTAGCTGCATCATTATCAAGGAGTCATGTGAACACACATGGGCATTTATCTTTCACCGGCTCTTATTTTGTTGAGCAAGAACGATTAACAGGAGTAAAGGGGTAAATAAAAGAAAACAATCTCCTAAAGGGTTCAGAGTACCAGCACAGACTATGCATGCAGAGGCTGTTCGGCTAAATTCAAAGGAAAGTAAGGGAACTTATTCTTAGATATATAAAAGAGCCCTTCTCTAAATTCCTGAATGAAAACGACGATATTAAGCGATGTTAAAGTTGGAGAGAGGCACAAGAGACAAAGTGAGAGAGATATTGAGGGTACTGACAGTAATAGAAACTTCCCCAACCTCTCCCCCGGCCTCCTGAGTGGCAGGGTCTGTGCTGGGCTGTCAGACTGTCTGTTATCAGCATTGCTTAGTATTCTCCTTAAGATCATCTGCCTGCTCATTACAGACTGGCCCTTGTTCTGGACTGACATGTTTTCTTTACATCAACATTTAAAACGCCCCCCCTTTCTTTCAGCGAACAGGAGGGCAGCAGCCTGCCGATGAGGCATACTTTGAGATGACATAATGTTTCAGTTTAAACTTTCTTTATCAAGAATCATGCCGCGGTATGATAGGAAGAAAGAAAACAAATGTCACAGGGACACACGAGGAAAAAAAAAAAAAACGGACATAGTACCCGCTCGGCTGGGCAGCAGGGGCTATTCTCCTCATATCTCAATTGGTTTCACAACCAGCTTTAATTTCCTCTAAAAGAAGACATTACCGGAAGCCAAGGTTAAAGGAACGAGCCAATTTAATAACAATCTCTGTCGTGCTATCTTACCGACTAAGGAGGAAGCAGTCAGCCAAAACAAGATCAAGAAAAAGTGCAGCTGTGTCGTTGTGTCTTCAGTCAGGTTTGAGAAGCATCAGAGACAAACGCCCCAGACAAACACCACAAACAACTAGAAGCTCTTTAACAATACTAGTGGAAATATAAAAAAGAAGAATTTACGCAAACGGGCCAGAAGTTTGAGACGGTTTTGTCTATCCACCTGGATGGTGAGACAGGAGAAACTGTACTGTATGTTTTGGGTAGGGCATTGTTTTCCATGATAATACGCTGTTTGGTGGGAGTATTCCCGCAGAGCGTGTCCTTTCATGTTATCTATCAACTTTTCAAAGAGAGCACGGCTGTCACTGGCGCAAAAGACCCCCATGCTCAGTGTGTCACTCTCATTACAAATCTAAAAAACAAGACAGATATTCAATTTAGATAAGTCCCCAGACCATGCTTGCCTCGCCTACATGAGACAATGCTCTATTTCTTCCGACCATGCTCCACAGAACATGGATGCCACATTGTCCCTCACTCAGACAGGGCTAAGCAGAGGAAATTTCCAATTATGGATCGAAAGGACATTGAGGAGAAAAGCCGTGAAGAGAGTGAAAGTGAGAATAAAGACCACTGAGGTGCCATTTAAAGGACACACGCACACTTTGCTGGATATCAGTTGATCTCCTTACAGTATCTGGCAGGACCAGAAGTAGAGTAGGAGAAAAACGAGGAAGGCACAGAGAGTTAGACAGAGATTGAATGTCAGAATGCAGAACAAAAAGCATCGACAGAAATTGAGCGAAATGAATAACAAAGAGTTTTGAATTCTTTCCCCAGATCTCTTTTCGAGATCTCATTTTCTGAGCTAACAACGAAACAAAAACATATTTCCCACTTTCCATGTGTACAACAGCATGTGAACATTGTTCAAACAACTAAAACTGACTCAAACTGATAAGGATATGGCCATTGGAAAATACATTTAGGTTTGAATAAATGCATCTGTTGTGTCTGTTCTTTAATCTTTTGTTAGTCTGGTTTGAGGCCTTTACTAAACAATAAATGTGTAGCATTATTACACTCCCTGGTATTGTTGACGTATTGGCTACGGTTACAGCCTGATCTCTTTTAGAAAATTTGCATAACCAGAGATCATCTCTCTGAATTTGTCACCGATGATAACATCCTGTTATCCAATCATGCAAACCCAGGCTCACACAAAACGTATCCTTCCCAAATCAAGCTGTTCAGCTCGCAGTAATGAAAAGGGAGTCGGCTGCCTTCAGGTGCTGCTGGGCTGATGTTTGTTGGCAGACGCGTTGCTCCCCAGTAAAGAAAAACACAGAGAAATCTGCTCTGCTGTCCTGCCTCTCTCAAGCATGGAGGACAGCCGAGGCTGACTGACAGGATTTGGAGCAGCGTCTGGAATCGGCGGCCAAGCCCCCGACCACACCAGCCCCCGTCATACAGAGAGACAGCCCTGAGGCCCGCCACGCTCCAGCGAGCCCAGATGAGCCACCGAGTCTGTCCGCACCAGATTCAGAGTTTGGGTTAGTGCACGTGGGAGCGCACGGCCTTTAAAACCCAATGTTTTTGTTGTATTTTTTTTTACATAAGACATGATTAAATGTAAATCTCGTGGCATATTCTTAAGGCATGGCCACTACAGATTTCAGCGACACTGAACATGATTATTCTCTCATCTCAGCCCATAAATACAGAAAACATGTGGACAGGTGTTAGGAGGAGATCAGATGCCTTGACCCATTAGAGTTCTTAGGAGCACTGGAACAGCAATGAATATTTCCAAATGCTAATCCAGGTGCCAGCATTAATATTCATTGAGTGTGCAGTGATTTACAATGGGAAAGACCATCCCAGTATTCACCGGGGGGTGCTCACCATTCCCAGTAGCAGTTCAGCTGTGACCACTTCAGCACCACGGACAGCTCACAGCGCAGCCTCAGTTTGAGACCAGGTCTGAACATCAAAACAGGTTAGAACGCAAACGTATTGTGTGGGTTATCCAAACTGCTGCTATATATTCATGAATCCTTACTATGCAGGGTCCAGGCCGAGCCTCCCGGACACAGGAGGAAGTCCCGCATACACAGCACCAACCAAATACCAAGTCGCATAATTAGCCTTCATCAATATTCAAATAGGAAGCCAGGGCTTTCCCACTGTATAATAAAGCCTGTGTTAATATTTAAAGGTCATGAAGGTGATTTACAGTTAGCACATTAGGGAACCCCTTCACAGAAAAGAACGAGTGAATGATGTACGTATATATATATATACATACATACACATATGTATATGTATCCTTGCTTTAAAAAAAATGTTTATCTGGAATATGGCTAGTTATTACAGGCAATTTTCAGCTGTAATGACAAACTCAGTTTGTAATTATATCTCAGCAGTTCAGATACAAATCTAAATCTTTTTTATTTGGCCCAATATGTGTTTGGACTCAGCTGAGATCTGACAGCATGGGGCATCAATAGATGCACGGCTGGAATCTCAGAGCAGAACCCTCCTCTGTGTTCTTCTTTGCTTTAATCCTTGTTTTAATTGATCAGATAATTGAATTCTCTTTGGCTGCTTGTTCATAACAAACTTGTCTGTGATTTGATTTTTGTCTTATTTGCAGTTTTGAAAAGTTTGACTAAAGTTTATTCTGACAAACACACAGTGAGCAGCACTCGTGCCACCAAACGGGGGCGGACGCCTTTCCTCTGTGGCTGTTTCACAAACGGAACTCAAAGTAGCTGAAGTGCTGCAGCGGCTGCAGCAGAAACAACACAGGCTCAGCAGAGAGCAGATGTCCCAGCACATTGCACAACCAGATAGCTTTATCAGGACGTTCACACAGTAGCTAAGAGCACACAAGCCAACAATATCAAGTCAGCTAACAAGTGGGCCAACTGGCCAACAAGCCAGCCAGAAAAGCAGGATCCAGTCCAGCCTGAACGAGGGAGAACTTTCAGTCTGCGTGACATCAAAACTTACCCAGTGTACCCAGAAGTAGAACACATATGTGAAACTACTGATTCATTTAGAGGAAAAGTGGCTTTGAATCAAGATTTTGAGGACTCCTGACTGTCCTTAATTCCTGTCAGTGAATTCCATAAACATTTCAGATCTGGTGTTATTCATGATATAACATAACATTGACACGCTGAGAACATGCCAAACACCCTTTAACCCATCACCACCAGACTGACACGTGTGAACACCTGGAGACGCACTGCTCCTTGCTGAACAAGCCAGGCCATGCTCACGCGGCATCATAACTGCCAATGATGGGCTGCGTGGTCCCAGTCAGAGCCCGAGCTCAAGCGCTCTGCCCAGGATGTCAACTCCGCTTACATCAATTACCCCCGCCTGCCGCCCTGCCTCCACCACGGCGCTGACTGACAGCGAGACAGCACACAGGCTACTGTTAGATATGGTGGCTCCGGGTTTCAGTTGGCGGTCATCACAATGTCAAACACCTGCTCCCACAAGTGTCGAGCAGCCACGCGGCTACTCGGGCGATTCTCCAGCACTTGTTAACAGTAGGCGAGGTTTTAAGAGCGGGGGGGGGTATGCTGTGAAGTTACAGAGGGAGGGCTGATCTCCAGCAGGCGGTAGTTAAACCCACAAGAACAGAAGAGGTCGACCTTGTACAGGATATTTCTAAGGTTAGAACAGAAATGTTTTTATTCGTTTCCGTTTTTTCTGGAAAAAGTAATCAGTGTGTCAACGGGCAAATAGTGAACTGGACTTACAAATACCCAAAGTCTGCTGGAGTTAAGAGCAAAAGCCTACATAGCTTTGACACACTCAACTCAACCAGACAGCACAGTTTCTGTAAATGTTTTTAGTCAATTGTTCAAATCTCTTTCCCATGTGACCATTACAACAATTTCATTCACTTTTCTCTTAAATAATAGCCTTAATAATTAGTACGTTTTTGCTCTATTCACCATACTGTCCATTTTATCCTAATTAATGGCATAAACAATCTCAATCAGCAAGTTTTGACAGATATCAACCTTCTATGTGGCTAGGACTAACACTTTGTTCCAAAAAAGATTCATGACCTCCATGATTTGAGTTTTAAGTCTCTGTTTTCAATATGAACTTTAATTTGTTACCAAGGGATTTCAATTTTACAGCTATAACGCCTTAGTTTTATTCTATCTCCTGTCATTTATATATTTTAAAAAAAGAAACATTGCACAATGAGATCAAAGTAGTAAATCCCTCTGACAATGCCAAGCATTAGCTGCACAGCCACAAAGTGTTATAGATTACAGGAACGCCGCTTCAGCCAATAAACTTCACACACTATATATGAAGACACGAAAAAGAGCCACGGGGAGAATATTACTTCATCATAAGGGCAAGTAAAGTTTAGAAATCAATTCTCAGCTACACTGATCTCTGCAGGGAAATGATGCGCAGACACAACAATGTTTTTGATCACTGTGCTTCAATGATTTTAAGAGAGAAAAGTACCATTTTATAAATACTATACAGCTTGGCTGTGTCATATTAAAGATTGTTTGGTAACAGAAAAGTCTCACTTAAAATCAATCCATTCACTGTCAGAGCTCGGGTGGATTTGTGTTTCACTGGAGCGGCCAATACCAGCTTTTTTGTTTGGTAGTTTGGATAAAGAAGGTTTTTTGTCCTAAGCTTATGAAAGGGACTCCTGTGGGATTGCAAACTATGATTAACGCTGAGGCTCTGTCTGCATGTTGTGCTGCTATTGTCCTTACGGCAGCTCAATAAGACAGTCCAGTTCAGCGGGGATTTCCACAAGGTCCATGTTGATCACATCTGGCTCTGCTCTGGCACAGGCCCTTTATGATAGAGAGCGGGAGGGTCTCCCATCTCTCCAAACTCTAATATACAAGAGCTGCTCCTTTTGAAATTGACTGTGACCTCTGCCACACTTGCAATGGACTAGTGCTCTCAACTGTATGGGATTTCTGATCTCTTTCCGCCGATCTCACTGTTCTCTTATCAGCCATGCTCTATTTTTCGGCAGGGATATTAAAGTGTGCACAGCGACAATGCTACATTCATAAAGGCACCCTGCTCTACACAGAAGCAGCAGGCTTCTTCACACATCCAGTTTAAAATCAAAGATTTGGTCAGATTCAGAGTGGGATTAATTGTGGTGTGCACACAAATGCCCAGGTGACGGCTCACATTTTACTATTCCATATGGAGGCGTGTGCCGTGCACGTTTCTGCTGTCGCGGTCAATTGTACAAGTTGATGTTTTGGTATGAGCTCCGAAATGCCAGACACGGTGCGTGTGTGTGAGAGTGTGTGGTATGAGGGTAATAAATCATGATCTCAACACGGACATAGCCGGGTATGAAACCTCACATTCCTGCTGCCACCTTAGGCAACTGCTGCCCTATACCAGCCAAGCATCGTCACATTTCCATGCGCTCTAATCAACAGGGGAAAGTGCAAAGAGATTAATATAGTTAGACGGCTAATGCCTCAGATTATGCTGCATGGCAGCCTCATATTAAATGTATGTGTTGCTTCAGGAGCATGATTGGAAAATCTCCTAAAAGATAGAATGTTCCATTAACAACCTGGAAAGACTATTACAATTTACAACTTGTCCTGAAATTCCAAAATCCAGACATATGCCAGACTGAAGGTCATAGAATAAGATCACGCCCTACGAATGTCCAAAAGTTGCTGCTGAGCAAAATCAAAAACTAACAGCCATTTTAAACTCACTCTAGTTAGGGACTACAGCAACTTTCTGGCCTCCTCGGTGTATCCGAGCGTCTTTTCCCTCCATTTTCACTTCTCTTTGCGCAACAAGCAAACAAAGAACAGAGCACTCCTTTGTGTACCTGTTCTGCCTGGAGGAGACGTGCAGATGCTTTGTGTAAAGAGCTGAGCAGATTAGCACTTCATTAACATGGTAGATTGTTTAACGAAGACACTAAGGGAACAGAGAGGCGGCTGGATTATGACCAAGACATGTTTTCCATTTAGGCAGGATTATTATTTCAGACTGCACACCTCGCATCGGGAATATGACTTAAAGCTGAGAAAAACACGAATCGACCAATCATCTTGCACTAACCCATCTCCCCTGTCTTAAGAAGTGTGAAGGGTTTGGATTGCGCTAATTACATCAAAGCTAAAACAACTTATCTGAGTTTTGAGCTTCAGAAATTCTTATGAAGATCACCAACCTCTGGCACCTACACACAGAAATAAGCATGAAGAAACACAACCTCATGAATACAGGAATTCACAACTGTACTGACTAAAACTATTCTGTCAGAAGGGAATCTACTAAGGCAAAAGGTGTCATGAAGGAGAATGGATTTCACACTAGAGATGTTGTTATATATTCTGTTAGGCTCCAAAAATATGGAAGTGAAGCAGAAAAAAAAGTTGAAAAATAAGATAGGTGTTACACCATAACAATGCATCGACTGACTTTTACTGTAATACATGTGAATGTGTGTATGGGTCTGATGATTTATGTTTAGAATATCCACCGACACATGTTGAATGCCTTTTAACGATAAGTCCTCTAATATTTCCTGTGCATTTCTCTGGCATTTCAGCTCGTGGTGATTATTCCGTTATGTTGGCTGTAGGGTGATGAAACATTCTGGGCTGGAGTTGTTGGTGATCCTGCCCTTTGGAATCTTTTTTTGAGGCCAAATAAATGTCTAACGAACCCCCAACACCCCAACTGAAGGTTCACTACATCTTCTTTTTAAAGAAATGGAGCACCCTATTCCTGAACAGTGACTGGTAGGTTTCTGCTTCAATTTTAAGTTACTTCAAATGTAAGAAAAAATATGACAAGTTCAATCCTTTGCATGAGATTTCTTCCTCATCCAAACTCTACATGTAAACATTCCAATTTACCCAACAAACACATCAAATTCTCCTTCAAACGATCTGGTATTTTTGCTGTCACCGATTTGTGTCCTGTTGAAGCCTTGATGAGAGCTGCCCTCTGAGCAAAATGCATTAAGCAACATGCCTCTCTGGATGCACCACAAAGTGGCTTTATTGTATTCTGTGCAAAGGGAGGAAATGAGAATAGAGATGAGGTCCAAAGGCGGTGACAGGAAATGAGTTGTGTTTATCCTCTGTGGCATAAGGTACTTCATCAAACCTGTGAGAAATGTTCTGTTTATGTTACAGGACCTGTGTGCAGACAATTGTGTGCACAACTATGACATCAAGACATGAGAGCAAAAAGCATGTAATTATCCTCCAACTCAGTGGGACCTCATCAATAGACAGACATCCAAACAGGTGAGTGTGCACATGATCAAAAGGATGTATGTAAATATTACATTCATCTATTTGTTCTTTGTATTACTTTCAAACGAATAGGTCCACATAAACGAGCCCTCCAGACAGGACTCCGCTGGAGCCGCTGCTCCTCTGCACTAAAGGAAGACACTTGTGATGGTTCAGGCATCTCCCAGATCTCAGTGGGAGACTCTATACCTGTGTGGCCCGTGAATGCCTCGGGATCTCCCATGAGAAACAGGAGAGTGTTTTACGGGAAGAGAAACGTCCGGGTTTCCTTGTTGTTCCCGTTGCCTCCACAACCCCACCTCAGATTAGCAAAAGACAATGGCTAGATGGATAATGGATAATTCTTTGTGTTCTTTCAACATGTGTGAGTGCATTGTGTATTAAAAGATATGCGTCTCTGTGCGATACAGTCTTTCTTCACACTGCTCTTCTCCTTTCATCCGCTGCGTCTCAGAGGACACAATATGAAGACAGAGTCTGCAGTGTTTAAAGTGGGCCGTCACTCAGTCTCCCTGGAGTCTCACATCCTGTAGGATTCTCATTATCAACAACCACTGGCACATCGGAGACAAGGGATGCAAGTGTAGTCTGTGTGTGTGTGTTCACTCACACAAATGAGTATATGCAAAGTGGGTGATGTGTATAACACAGAAAGTGACAAAAAAAGGCTGGACTGGGAAAAGAAAAGAGTCTGTGCCAAGGAGAGGCAATCGTTTTGTATCATTTCAAATACCAATGTCTGCAAGATGCCATTTTACTCACAATAAAGGTTGTGCTGTCTTAAAGCTTCTATTGGAACATAGATTTTTACCTGAGACAGTACTGACAAAAAAACAAAAAACAGAGGAAAGTCTTAACAACTAAGTTAGAATACATGCCACGATCCTCATCAAATCCATACTGATCATTGAATCAAGTCTATCATCTTTTTCTAACTTTTTCAAATTTAAGTGATATTGCATTTGGTCATATAAATGTGTATATTTTCATCTTAACATAATTAAATAGTTCTCATTGCAAGATTTTGTAGAGCTGCTACTGTTACAGCAGCAGCCACCTTAAATAAGGACACTTCCTGATTGACAAGATGAAGCTACACATTTTCCTCATTTAACACTTTGCTGCCAATGTGTTGCAAAGAACATCAACAACACATCCATCATTACATTCCAAAGTCATTTAAATTTGGTTATTCAAAAAATCTACAGAGTTACAAATGTCTTTATTTTTAGAGGATGTGAGAATGAATATTGTTGGAAAGAAGCCTTCATGCTTTTATTACTATCTCGATCACCATTTCACCTTATTGAACAAGAGCCTTTCACCAAGACGGGTTGTGTACAAAACAGAGGAGTTCACTACAGAATAAAACACCCTGAATTGGAAGGCTAGATATGTTTAGTTTCTTAAAGTTTCCACAAAACTGCATGGACGCTTAGTCTGTTTAATTTTCTAGTCTGGAAAGCATCGCGTAGCCAATCTTTAAGCACGGGAAAGAATGGCAGCACATTCGGGTCGAATGATTCATTGCCAGTTTATTCCTCCCTTTTCAAAGTCTACAAGAAGTCAGTAGGTTTAAGTCTGGGAACATTTTGTCTGCAGCATCATTGTGTTTAAAATTGTGCTGCTTCAGTTTTCCTGCAAGTGACACGGGTAATTTCCCTGCAAATTACCCAAAATGGTTTCCAAATCGGTTGAAGTGAAAGACTGTAATGCGCTGAAAAATATCACAACATCAGGTATTTTAGCTGACGGCTGGATGGAAACAAATTCTTCATAATTGGTTACATTTTTTAGGTGACCCATGTAACAGTGCAGCTAATCCTGCAAACTTACTACTCCGCTACATAAATGTAGATTTACGAACATGAATTGAGCAACATTAACAAAAGGGTTAAAGGACATTGGAGGGAAAGCGCAGATAAACCGTAGCGTTAAGATTGGAATTGCTTTTTTTTTTTTCCTGAAGTGTGCTGGATGAACTGGCAAAAATTCCTCAACGCGTCCCCAACCAACATGAACCTCAAAATCAGATTTTCTAACTATTGCTGCAAATTCTCAGTTTCTGGTAAAAAGAAAAGACAGCAGGCATTTTCCTCCACGCTGTCGTAAACTCATTAGGTTGCTATCATACCTGGACCAGGCGTGTGAGCGTGTGATTTACAAATACACTTTCTCCTGTGAGGTATAGGTCTGCGTGGACGGGGGGAGGCATTTTGACGGAAGTCAGCTTATCTGACCCACGTTATCTCCTTCAGACAGTTTGCAAAGAGCAAAGAAACAGGAGGGAGAAAGTGACAGAAAGTGGAACAGAAAAACAACCAGACAGACAGAGAGGGAAGAGGGAGCGGGGCAGACAGAGGGAGAAACAGCCACAGGTCGAGAAGCCACAGGGCTGTCGGTCGTGTCAGATTCACAGCCCTGCGAGGGTCATCCTGTCACAAAGCTCACAGCTGGGGGACTCACCTTGATCGGTAGGACCAAAGTTGGTTTAAATTTCCAGCTTCTACTTTCACCCTCCGTACACCTGACCTCAAACTCCTCACTCAATATTCCAATGTGAGAATTCTTAATGCATTCTTAAAAACATTTAGTCCATTGTCACATAGATTTGGGTCTGATAAAAATACCACAGGCACATTCCCTGAAACGTTGCATTAGTGGTACACATCTCAATTTGTCCATAACATTAGTGCTGAGTCAGCTCTCCAGATGACTGTAATGCGCCTGTACTATTACTCAATAATAAATTATGCAGTGTGACTTTATAATGAAAAGTCAAAATTATAAAAACAAATGACCCTGACAGCAAGAATGACTTCTAAAATTGCTGACTGTGCCTTTGAGATTGCAGCTTTGCTTGGTTCATTAAGCAGAGAAGGTGAGATCTTTAGTTCAGGACTGGCACACCAATCTCAAAGAGGAAATTGCCAAAGGTCAGTCTCATAAAGTTGCTGGTATACCAGTAAAAGCAAATCGTCTTGCCAACACCATAAAAATATATATGCTGAGTTTCTACAAATGTCCAAGAGGACCCCAAAAGGAACACCGTTTTATAAATGGGGGCTGAAATAACAAGTGACTGTTTTTTAAATGTGAGTAGCGCTGAACTGAGATCAGAGAAAAGAACGTGAAGTAAACGTAGACATAAATGTATATCTTAACTGCATTTCAAGTTTCCAAGTAACAACACGGTCCCAACTATTTCTGTACGATTTGACATTCAACAGAGTTGACCCAATTTAAAAACTCACACCGTGAATTACATGAGGGAGCTTACTGATGTAACCTATCCAATTCTAACCTTTGTTTTCGGAGTTTGAAGTGATTTGATTGTGTAGCAATTACTGCACCTAAATGAGCAACTATATCAACTTAATATGTTAGCAGATTCCATCGTGTTACCCGGCTGCTATGAAACAAATAGTTTCCCTGTCCTCCCGAGCCCCACCAGCCATGGTGTGAAGGTGCTCTGCTCCTCAGAAGTTATCCCCGGTACCTTTGTGACTTTGCAGACTTGCTCTACGAGTGATCTCTCTTGCTTGATCCCTCAAGGGGAGGATAATAAAGGGTCCGTTCTAGATTTGATCTGAATCTGGGACAGAGTGGGACAGGCTGACTGATAGAATTAGTGCTTAGTGTTATGTTGTGGCAGCTGATACCTAAAAGCAATCCCAATCCAGCCCACGTTTTAATGTATTATCAGGAAAACAGAAAAACATATGGTAACATAAAGTGGAGTACATAAAAACATATTTTCAAGAATCTAAGCATTTTTTATCAAGATTAAGTATAGATCAACAGGTATCTTGAGTAACATCCCAAAGCTCTTCTTTGTATTGCTGCCTTTCTCTGTCAAGATGATCCCACACTGCTTTAATAATGTTGAGGTCCGGCTCTATAGAGGATTTATCACTCTGTAAAACCCGTTGCCACTGATTTTTAGTCTAGTTCCTGTGTCAGCTGGCATTTTTCAGCCTTTTCTTCCATTTACTTAAAGAACGGCTTGTTGACAGCCACCCATCCATAGAGACCATTTCAGATGAGGCTTTCCAAAACCAGAGATGAGTCAAAGTCTAGGGTCAGATGATCCTAACAGGACCTTTGTCAAGTCTCTTCTGGAGTTTTTCCAATAGCTTAAGGCCGTCCCTTTCAGTTACTTTCCACACTTTAAATACAATCTGTCTAACCTTGGAATGACAGAAAAAATGCTCCAGAGATGATTTGGATACGTTCAACCACCTTGAAGGGCATCTGCAACTAATCTAATGGGGTTTAAAAATATAATCAAATATAATGATATCTAAATTATCTTTTAATCACAGAGGTTTACATTTTGTGTTATACTGGACAATTTTCTGTTAATGGTATTGTGGCAGACTTGTTATTCAATTACCTATTTTCACTTACATTAGGTAAGTTGCTAAAGTAGAAAACATAGATCTCTGTATTTTCTGAGAACATTTCCTATTGTCGACTGCCGCACTAAACATTTGAATTGTACATTTATCATGAGTGTCGGCCCTTAACATCTGCAGGCTTCTCAATAACTCGCTATGGTCTAGCGTTTTACTTTAACACATGTTCACTTCAGATAAAGACTTTCTAATTCATGCCTTTTCATTTTGGAATCAAGACAACTTTAATTTAAAGTGTAAAAGTGTTGCTTTCTCATTGATATTTTATTTTCTATCTTCTTTGATGTATGAATGAATATCTGCTATTTGGGGTCATTCTGAACATTTTTCAAATACTTCTGAGTGCTGCTATGTTTACTAAAACTGTAAGACTGGTAGTAAATGCATCCCGGGTGGAAAACAAAGTTGGGCACATAGGGCTTAGAATGGGTTGGTTACCAAGGGCTGGAACTAATCATTATTACCAGTGACTTGAAACAAAGTTAGAGGCTCAGTTTAGCGTGTAACCAGTCACCTATGTGTTGATTTATTTTCCAGTGGGTTGATTTATATTGTGCTTATACCTAAAGAACCCTCCATCTGGCAGGGCCCAAAACCATCAACACTGTAATTAAAATGCAATTACCACCTCTCCTCTTCCAGTTACCCAGTAATCCCTGAGAACTCATTCCATCTGTGCCATACATACACACACTAGCACGCAAAAGCACAAAGAGCACAAAGTACACCCACACACACACATAAAATCCCCACACACCTCTCTTTCCGTATTCCTCCATGCACTTCCAGCTTGCTGCCCCTGTCAGCACTCCATGACAACACAACAGTCTTACAGCTTCCAAATCTGCTCCTCAACTCAGCTTACAGTGCAAAGCCTATCTGTTTCTGCACAAATCGCCTTCTCATCCGTTTTGCAGTCTCCTCCTTCCCACCATGGTTTCTTCAATCGCACACATCCTATACCAACCCCCCGTAAAAGTGCCACGTAAGAGGGTGAACTTTTCATTGTTATACCAGAAAATTTACCTAACCAAGTTGTAGTAAGTCAGAATTTACAGCAATACCTACTGAACCCCTCCAAATAGAAAATGTCAAGAAACAATTCAGAACCTCATTTATTTTTTCCCTCTTTATTGTTCTGCTCAGTTAGTCTAAACTCTGGTTGGCTGTACTTTGAATTAAAAAAGAGGCGTTTGTATGGGTTTTAATCCTTTAAACTGAGCAATATTAGGTCCGCCCTCATTATCACCCTATCCAGACTTTTTCAAGCTTACCATGGGAGGAGTCTCACATCATCAGCAAAGCAAATGTTATAGAAATACAAAATTAACCTATCATGTGCATGTCAATTACAAAGTATCAGAATCAGAATTACTTTATTATTCCCTTAGGGAAATTCTGAATTTATGCATAAATACATTTATAATAGAAATACATTCATACATTTTTTTTCTGTGTTCGTGGCATAAATTGATCAGAATATTTGTGCAGTAGCTCTTGACACAAAGACGATCAAAATCGTGTCTGTTTCCCTTCAGAATGTGCCTGGCCAATGTACCTCCAAAGAACATTGTGTTTGGTGTTTTTTAAACTTTTCATGGCCTCAGAAAATAGTACATTTTAGTCACACACAAGATTTTTGAGTAGGAAAAAACAAAAAAACAAACAAATGTGTCACCCCATTACTAACTGGAGAAAAGAGGCTAAATCTGTGTCTGCGTATCAGGGTTGTGTCCAAGCACATCTATGTGCATGTGCTAGCGGGTGGATATTGAGCTGTCCCTCTAAATATAAAATCTTAATCACTTCTGACTAAAACTGTAATTAAAATGTATTACAGCGGGAGCTTTACCTGAGCGTTTTGAGCTGCTTTCTCATATGTCTGTGTGCATGTCACTGCGAGGGGACCTCAGTGAGTGCCAGAGATAAATCACCTCCACACACAGCTCGCCAGCCCAGGGACATAGGGACTGGGGGCGGAAGAGAGATTGCAGAAGGGCGCGGGGTGGGGGAGAAAGTTGTGATAGACGAATAAAAGAAGCGCAGAGGGAGGAACAGATAACAGGACTTACATTTGAATTCACACTTAAGAAAGCAACCAGCACAGTTTGCAAAAGCAAACATAATTCGTAGTTTTCCGTTTTAATAAAACATCAAAAGGTAATTCCTGACTACTGTTGCATAAAACAGATCTTCCTTTTGAGAAATGACCTTATTAAGACGAAACACAATACTTGAAATAACATAAATCATAGTTATTTTGTTCTGAAGTAAAAAAGTTTGACTCTTTTCTGTTTCTTGGAACGGGAGCAGCCGTGTGAGTCAGACAGTGCGTGTGTCGGGCAGTTATGAACCCTACTTTCACTGCGATTGTCTCCATACGTGATGGCATTGGAGGGAGGTGAGGGAGGAAGCAGTGGGATGACAAATAGTGGCCAGCTGAAGCCATTGGGGTTAAACACAATTGTTGTAGCAGAAAGAGGACATTATTGGAAATGGCTTTGCCACCGTGGGCGCCCCTGTTGAATAGCTTTTTCCCTTCTCCCAGGCTAGCAATGATTTTCTTTTGCGCACAAACACACAGACGTATACACACTTTAGTGGAGAAAGACCCGCACTAAGCTATGGGAATTAAGTAGGTGTCGAGACAGACAGAGCCCTGTGAATCAGGGCGCAGCAGGTGATCGAGCTGAAGCCCGAGGCGCTTGTTACGACGGAAAACGATAAGTATGCATAACTGCAATGGCTGATCATCACCAGGAAGTCTTTTAGAAGACACCCTCGTAATCATCCTTCAGCATTCCTTCAGCGACCTAATCAGTGCATCCCCAATAACAAGACAGGAAGAGATATTTGTTTCCTGAGTCCATTCTCTGCCCGACTCCGGAGACATTCCCCTCCGTTGCTGGTGAATGAGATAGCCTTTCACTGGACTGTATAACCTTTACGAGCTGCCTTCACAAACAGCACAATGCGTGCGATCAAATTGGATTCACTCAAACAAAGGATACTCCCCAACTGAGCCAATGGTGTGCCATTACAGAATCCAGATGTGTTTGTGACACTGGAGTCTCGATAGATTACTTGTACAAATAAAAACAATATAATGGAGTGCTTATTTGACATCTGCCCGTTTTCCTTTTATCAGAGTAAAGTGTGCAGGGAGCAGAAAACCAAGGTTTGATTTTGGGGAGGGGGGAGATATATTGATTTTCTTGACATTGGACTCTCCTTGGTGTCAGTCGTGCTCTTCCCTCTCAGATCCGATTACCAGTTTGCAGTGCAAGATGGACTTGTTCATCTTGTCGTTAAAGATAAAATTACGGTAAGAAAGCATCTTAAGTAATAAGAGAGCTTCTCCAGGTAGCTAACAAGGTTTTTATCAGGATCCGTAAAAAAAAACCTGTAGTATTAAGTGGGATAAGAACTAAAAACACGCCAATTTCTTTCAGCAATGGTTGTTCAAAAGTCTGATTTCCCCAAATCCATCTGTACATACTTTACAGGTTCCTATGAGCGTTTGATGAAAAGAAGAAAAAGGGAAGAAAACAGTAAAAGACAAACGTAAAATATACAATTCTGAAATTTGGAGATGTAAAGGCTATGATTCTGGACTCAGTTAATTAGGAAACACTTCAACTCTGAATCTCTGAACCTAATATCATCCATCAAGGTAAACAACTGTGGGGGCTGCAGTTGCCGCATTCACCAACTTTCCTCCGACGGCTTGCTCTGTCGGGGCGGAGCGTCCACGGGTGAGCTGCACCCATGAGGGGAGAATCTCTCCATAGTGGGATCATTTGTCATCACAGCTGAGGATTTATGGAGGGCTGTTTGTCATATGTGGTGATGAAGTTTGCTGTGCTCATCAGAGACATGTCTCTGGGGGGTTTATTCTTTTTAAAAACTATACATACAGTATACCAGCAGTTTCTCTCTCTAATAGGAAAGAACGTAAGGTTGAGTAGTCAGATTGAGGCACTGCATGGGGGCTTACATGTCTATAAGTATTGGATGTGATCAGATGTTGAAAATTAAGCTGCATCATCTTTTTTTCTTCCTCCCCGAGCAGGGCTGATCCGACCCGGCGGTTTAAATCAAGACAGAGCTGTTGTCAACGATGTTGTGGGGACAGGGAGCATGTTAGCTCCACCAGATTGAATTAAGCCGAATCCCCCAAAGATCCACATTCAGTGAGGATTCAGGTCAACATTGAGATGACGAACCAGTGGCGTATTGATTTCTCCCAGTTCCCAATCATATTACTCCTCTTCTGCCTAATTCAATTCCCTTACAGACAGTTCACAATTCAGTTTGTAATTATGATGATACCAAATTACAATGTATCTTGCCGAAGAAATTGGATTAGGGGCTTCAAACTGCGCTCTTTGATTATATCAAATACCTATTGTTGGGTGGTTCATGACAAATTTGTGAGCGTGTTCTCACAGAGGCATAATGTGCTGAACCGGCCCTGTTGGAACAGTAATGCAACTACAACTGTTCCTCCAAATTAGTTTGATGCCACATGTAAATTAAGTGTTATTCTCACTGAGGGATCAGTTTGTGAATTTAAGATTCCAGCATATATTTCGCAAACCCTATAACCTTATAAAACCCTTTCCCTAACTAAAAGTTTCACATACAACCAGTGTGCATCTTGGCCCTTTTCTGGCTTTCATCTGAAAGTCATGGTAAAGGGCAGATGGCTCTAAAATGACAAGGAGCTCACCCTTGTGCATTGATTTGTTTACTAATAGCTGATGGAAACCAAAGAGTGCCTTTTCTTACCACCAGCCAAAGGGAGATGAATAATTAATAGGTTAGCATCTTTTTTTTAGCCGTAAAAGGATTCCTTAAAGTCCATTCGGTAATGTAATACACAAATAAAAACTTTAAAAAAAGCTTTTTATCCACTTCAAAAAGCTCACACATGGTGGAACGCCTTGCAAAGAGCTGTGCTGTAGTTGTGATGCTGAGAAACCTGAGGAAGACATTAATAGTTTATTGTTAAGAGGATCTATAACTGCAAATATGGGCACAATCATTGATTTCTTAAAGGATAGAGACTGT
This sequence comes from Menidia beryllina, assembly GCA_013363375.1. NCBI lineage: Eukaryota > Metazoa > Chordata > Actinopteri > Atheriniformes > Atherinopsidae > Menidia > Menidia beryllina. Next base: position 952,030 of record JABUIW010000200.1, on the reverse strand, counting down.
CTGGATTTTGAGCAACTAATGCTACAAAAGACTATGGCAAGCCAGTTTGGTTTTACATCTCCCTCGTGTTATTTGCAATTTAATAATAAAGATTCTACTTAAACGGTCTGCCAAACATCACTCTACTTGCGCACACTAAAACAACAGATAACGGATGAGAGATAATTTAATCTTCAGATAAACCCAAAAAGCAGAGACAAAGATCTTGCACAAAAAACAGAACACTTTAATCTTTCTTCCCCCAAGGCAAGAAAAGAGAGAGACAGGCCGATGGAGAGATGGAGAGACAGAAAACAGACAGACTGATAGAGATGTTGATATAATTGAATGTGACTTATTCCCAGAACTTGCCCAGCCCTGTGTCCATCTGTAAGCAACCCTGGACCTACCGAGAGGACCCACAACAACAGCCAGCTCTCTCCTTTCCACTGACTTCTGCACGCAAACACACAGGTAGCACGAAGACACACACAGACACATACAAATACACAAAGAGAACATCTGGAGTGTGCACCAGTGGACTTAGTCTAGCGCCAACCTGCCTAATAGCCTATGGAGTCAATCAGAAGAGGAGAGGAATGTTCTGGCTAAATTACTAAGGCTGCCATCTGGATAATAGTAGATTTCAGAAAGGAGTTTTGCTTCCTCCTCTCACATGGTCATCTTCGCATTGGCTCATTTTTAAAGAAAGGATGTAGAACCAAGGAGCACGTTTGAATGAATCAGTTTTTTGAATGACCTCCATTCCGCAGGCGTGAAGGGAAAATACGCAGTATGGTGTTGTGGGACGAGTGAAAAATCAGTTGATTTAGACTACATTTCTGTTTTACCAACAAATTCACTTTTGCTCTAGAGGTATTATCAAGTGGCAAAAAGATTTCAAGGGAATGACTCTTAGAAACTTTGTTTCTATGTTTACTTCCCACTCGTAAAAATGGACATGATCGTGTTTGTAACATTTTGTGATGAACAAATGTCTCTTTGACCAGAGGGATTCCAATCCTTTTTGTCTTCTCCTGATTTCTGTAAAACATTGAAAGCTCCTCCTCCATCACGGCTGTCTTTAATTCCAATCAAAGATTCCTGAAAGAGCAAATCCATAATTGTGAATCTGTTAACCGTTTGTTTACCAGTTTAACTACATGTGGTAGATGATCAATACTTCCAATTAACTATTGGAAGTTTCAATCCCGATTTGGGCCAAGTTGTTTGGTTTGTTTGTTTTTCTTCCTGCACACAGTCTAATGTCTGAAGATTTCCTCAAGCATCTTATTTACTTTGAATATATATAGACACACATATACATATATAAATCTCAGGTTTAACCATAGATTGCATCTCTGGAGGCTAAATTTACTTCAGCTTGTCCATATAGAAGCAGTTATGGGGGATAAAAAGCAAAGATTTTCTTTTCTTTTTTTTGTTGAGATTGTGAACTTTCTTAGAACTGCCTATGCTGTGACATTTTAACTCAACACAAAATTCTCTTGCCCAGAGCACATTGAAACGGTATCAATTTCCTCTCTACAGCAAGTGATATTTTAAAAAATGTGCTACAGCAACAGCCAGTAGAGCTGAGGGCCAGAGAGGTGTGAGGTTATTTATCGAGACCTGGGAGGGATGATGGCTGGGGCAGTGGGCAGGTAGGAATGGATGAAGGCAGGCAGGAGATGAGACAACACAGAGATTGTTCCAAAAACACAAGGGACTGAGGGAGTCCTGAGTCATAAGGACAAAACAGGGAGGGCTGGGGAGCAGATAGATTGAAAAACACATTTACTTAGCGACTGGCATAGCAGCGCTCACAAATCCAGCTTGGCATGAAGGACAATTTGGAACCAAACTAGGTGGCCCTCCAAATAAAGGACATCCAAGGGAATGAAATTGAAAATCTAACTGTAATTGTATTTGCACCCGAGGAGGAATCCACACTTGTGGTGTAATAATTTTCAAATCTGTATTCAATATATGTTGCAGAATATAGCCAAATTTAAAGTATTTTAGGTACATATGCAATAGTCATCAATATACACCAACAGGAAAGTAAAAACATGCAAATAATACTGACCACAGTCGGCCAGCAGAGGATGGAACATATGCCCACATTAGAGAGTTTGTTGCTGCCAGAAGATTAGCCAAAGAGTGCCATGCTACTTTCACACATAAAAGAACACGGCACCATGAGGAAGGAACACTGAATGCTTAATGGCATGTCGTCAAGACTCTTTAACATCAGTTTTCTTTATAAAGCGCTTGGTGGAGGGGATTCTTACAGCGAATGGAGACCCAATGTGGCCAGATGGAGGCAGCACACTAGCATGCATATGCTGCCATGACTGTGCTGATTTAGGTGAAGAAATGACTGAACGAGTGCGTTCACATGAAGGAAGGCTTAAATACAGCACACTGCACTGGGTTACATATATTTCCTTTAATAACTGCCATTAACAGAAGGATAAGTTAATGGTGGAACATAATGTGGCTTTTGAAAATGATGCAGAAGCACAAACTGAGTAAATTGAATCATAAAACCTCCACGCAACACGTTCTGTCCACCTAAATTGAAAGCCAGGCAGTGAGGAGAGTGTCGTGACTGTGAGGTAAAACAAATGTGCATTTGATTTGTTATTATTTGTATGGTAAGGGGTTAAAGAAATAAGCATTGGGGCTAATGGCAGCCTGACAAATGGAGAACAGGGTATATGAACCATGAAATTAACACTCTGGCAACTGGAAGGCGAGAGGCTTTCGGCACCATGGTCAGCAACAAAGTGCCTGCAACATCTCAGTGCTTGAGTGATTGTATTCATATGGTTAAAGAGGGCCAGAACAGAGGAATGAGGCAAAGAGGAGAGGCTGGAGAGGACATACAATAGGTAAGGAAGTAAAAGAGCTGGAGGATCTAAGGGATTTTGGACATTAAAAAAGATGCATGACAGGAGCGGAATAGAAAAGGACTTTTTTTTCTCTAAAATAAGGTCAATCCCAAAGGTAGGCATTTTCTACTCCCATCGTCTGAAAAGTAGCTGTCCTCACAGCTGTCAGCCTGTCTGTCTCACAGCAAAGTGTGCGAGAGTTTATCAGCGCAGAGCAGGAGGGAAGGCACAGATAAAGTTAGAAGGAGAAAATAACCTCTACCACCTGGCACCCCCCACTGTTTGTGCATGTGCCTTTTTCCCATTAATTGTTGTGGTGGTGTGGTATACAGCCATTAAACAGTAAATAAGTCATTAACTATGCTTGCTGCCGGGCTGCCCTGGGCCAGGACCTGTATTTGTTGCAGAGAAATGGAAGTGGTGGGCCCTGCAGGCACGGAGGCCGAGGTTAATGCATTTGGGTTGATGATGGACAGCTGAGGGTCCACAGTGGAATCAGCTCTCCAATAAACAACTGCACATGCACACACACACACCTTAATCTATACAGTATGTGTATTTCTCTTCTTCAAATACAGACAGTAAAACAATGCAATAATTTGATCACTACCCATGGTATTTTTTATGTTTATAATAAGATTCGCCACCTCATAGATTTGAAGGTGACCATCAGTCAAAGTAAACCAAAAATGAAAATGGATTTCAAATCTGTTCAAAGGGTGAACACACCATTCAATGCAATTCAATCTTGGATCCTCTCTACATTTAATAATCAGGTGAAATACCTCCATACTGCAATGTGAACAGTCCAAGTGCTGCCTTGTGTGACAACCACGGAATGTTGAAAATGTAAATTTGCCTTATTGTTAGAAATGACATCAAAGAAACAAGACATTTTGAACTGAAGTTGTTTTCCAATTTATCTTTAGGCTAAAAATATTTAATTTAGTTGCAACAGAACTGAGATATAACAATAACAGCAGTATTTCATGGAAACTATGAAAACTTAATTCTATTATGTTAAAAGTCTTTTCTAAACTATAAACTTTATGACAGTACTTTTTGGTTTGCAAGCCTAAAGGCTTTTAAACTAAATTAGCATAAAAGATATATTTTAAGGGCAAGATGACAATTTTGTATGAAATGACAAATTTATTTAATCTTTTCAAGGTATCACATGCTTGTACATGTCAATTTAAAAAAATGTCTTTGATCATTTGCAGTAATTTAATAAATCTGACATCTATGAAGACTCAACGTATGGGCAAATAAAATGCATTTCATTTTTCAAAATAAGAATTAAAAACAGAATTTGCGTAATTTGTCTTTTCGGGATTGTTATATTTGTCATTTTGTGAATTTTCCAGCTGAAAAGCTAGATTTAAACTCACCCTTTTAAGTTTTGTAAATGATCCTTGCCAAATAGCAGTGGATTAACAAATAAAATAAAATAAAATAAAGACAGGCTTTTCAAAGCAAGTGATCAAACATCTCTGCTATTAGTGATAAAAAATGAGGAGTCAAAATAAACAACTTGCTATGTGGGGGCTGAAAAACAACTGTCCGTTAAATCCGCATGTTTTGAATGAAAAATACAGTGTCAAATCTTAAAGACAAAGGCAAGACGACATAATGAAAACATCCCATCCCATCACTCAGTATCAGTGAGCAATGGGGGCTGGTGATACTCTAATAGAACTGTAATTAAAGCCTCAATCTCATCTCCCTCTCGCATGTGTATCCTGATTCTCTTTGCAACACACACACACACACACACACACACACACACACACGCATACACAGTCGCAGGAAAGTGCAAAATATGCTTTGTTTCTGCTTCCCACCTCTAGTTCATCAACTTGCGTGTGTATGTTTCTGTGCGTGGCTAGGGATGGGGACAAAGTGGGTGGGGGTGAAATTATTCTTAATTACACATTTGTCACATGAAAAGCGTTCTAGCAACTTTGCGCGAGCTCAAGCAATCTGATTAATTCAGCAAGCCTCGCATTCCAACTGCTCATTATGCACCCAACTTCCACTCCTCTGTCTTTTTTATCTATGTTTTTCCCCATTCAATTTCTTCCCTCATTCCCTCGCTCCTTGACATTTCAGGCCTTTCATTCGAGTGTACTGACGTCTGCGCGGTTACTGGATCTAGTAGCCAAAGAGACAAGCTTTTCCTTGGGGAATCAGTATTTGACAGCACACATAGAATGTCCTGGTCCTATTCTGGCTAACGATGACAGGACAATTAGAGTGGAAAGGAACACGGTGTTTCTTGTTATGTACCTCTCCGGCTATCATCTATACAGGCATCCCTGGTGCCTTAAAGAAAGTGTTAGAAATCAACTTCCTCCTAACATATCTTTACACATTACTGTTAGCTTTTACACTTTGGCAGGGCAACGGGTTTCCCATCGGCCGGAGCACACTACCTCAGGAATGGAACAAAGTCCTGGTCTAATAGCTCACATTAATACCTTTAATCAATAAGGTGTAAATAATCAAAAATAACTTATCTACTTTTATGTTACAGATTACAGGATCAGAATCTATAAGACAAAAAATGAAAAAAGGGGTTTTACGTTAGATACAATAAATCCCAGTGGAGAAAAAACATTTCCTGGACCTTTTGTTTTTGTTTTTTAGCAAGAGAACTACAAGACCAGATTGTCCAGGAGCACTGCTGTGTTCAAAAAGACGCCCTCACCTCCTTTTTTGTTGCCAAACAGTGTTCATCCGTTTCAACTATTTCCATCTTGAACTCCTTTGTGAGCTTACAGAAAAGCGCAGGTCCACTGCATCCCTGGAGATGCTAAATCACGGCATCAGAAAGACAAACAACATCTGTTTACTCTCAAACAGCACTCTCGCAGAGCTGCTGCCATGGTGGAGATATCACACGTGTGGAGCGAACAAAGTGTCTCTATCACACAGTGATCCCCAATCTGAGTTTGGCTGTAGAGAGAATCCCTGTAAAGTTTACTTTGTTTAAAATCAATGACGGTGAGAGTCCTCTGTGAAAGCACAGTCAAGCTGTGCTTTTATGATAGAAATTCCCACATTTAGGGCCTTGTTTTCATTCCACTGCAGATCAACCACAGCCACAGCTAGCTGACATCTAGGGGAATTCTTCTTTCAGTTGGATGTGATTTACCAATATATATCCCACTACTATAAAAATACCCCTAAAAAATATGCAATTTGCAATAAGTCATTGAAAGCCATACCTATGTGGACATCTACATATTTAATGCAATCTATCCAAAAAGTGTGCTTCTCCATATTTGATAAAGATATCTAAATGCAAAGCGAGTGCTGTTACACGTTGCACAATGGAAGAAAAGGATATCCATATTGGAACTGGATAAATGAATGCATGTGTCTGGTTGTGTTGGTCTGCTCACCCACAGCAGATCACTACCAGAGAGACATGAAACATTCACGGCAGATGCGATCAAGACCTCTCAGAACAGGAAGTTGTGTCCCTCAGGGGCTCTGACGCACTCACACAAAGCACACTCACACCAAACACTGGCACATGCGCACACACACGTCCAGTTGGGCCAACCAAGCTGAATAACCAGTTTTGTTTTATTGACATTTGACTTTGGAATATACACCTGCAGGCACCTAAATCGGACAGAGCACAAACACAGAAAGTGACCACAGTCGTGACTTCTGCTGGTGCATTGAACTGATACCACATGCCCCATGAGCTGCAAAGGGATTGGCTGCCGCCTGAGCCATAGCATTAAAATGATCACAGAAATGCCCACAGGCACATATACTGTTCTCTCACAGCAAGGCAAACGCCTTGTATAGTGGTGTATATATGTAGTAGAGATTGAGCATGTGTGCACACTGGAGTGACTATAAATGTCTCTCATCACAGCATGCTCTTTGGGCCGTTATGCCACCAGCTGCTAAACCCCCACCTAGTGTAACTGACAGCACATAGAGTAAATTAGCCCAACTGCAACTGACCTGACCTTACCCCATGGGGTGTGAGCACACTCAGAGCATTTCATCTAAAATGCACCAGCATCCCCCTTTTGGCCTCAATCCTAACGGAGACAGAACTACATCTAATGAATCTCAGTAGTCTGACAAACCCACAGAAAAAGGCAATCTTTTTAATAAAATTAAATAATGTTTGAATCATGAAACGGTAGCTGCTCCCGCTTATGAATAAATGAAAAACTTAAAGTACCATATTAAAACGGCACTGTAAGAATGTGTGACTTTATGATCGTACGTACAGGTTCAAACTACAAATTCAGCTAAACACTGTATTGTGTTTAGAAATAACTGTTACATTAGCAAAAATATCATCACCGACAAACAATATTGTCAACTGGCAAGATTATTAATAACATAACTGTATTCAAACATGCATTAATTGATAAGTAATTAAAGGATAAAGCAAAGCAAAATATGGGTGTCATATGGGGGCCCATAGGATAACTTTTCTAAATTGCTTGAATATTCTGGCTACAAAATGGGCAACATGAGCAAATAACCAAAAACTAGCTTATACAGTCAACCCCCACACAGGAGTAAGGAGACAACACACAGGGAGTGAGCTACTAAACTTAAGCAAAGCGTTCCAGGTGAACAGCAATAGCATAAAGTGAGTGTTCCTCTAAAAGCCTTGTATTTCTCAAATCTCTTTTAGAAGAGTAAAAGCTAGACAGATTCTTTTTGTCCAATTCTTGCTACTCAACAGCCTTCATCAACACCGTTTTCAACTTTACAACCTTTCCTTATAAACTTGTTGCTGTGTGATGTACAATGGTACCTTGTATCTTCCCTCAGAAAGTCACTCATAAGACAAACAGGGGTGGCTACTGAAGTCAAGAGAGGGTCACATTCTCTTAGAATGAATTACAAATATTCTTAGAATGAATTTAAATGTATTATCTAAAGCTGAATACTCAAGCTACGATTGTGTTTTTAAAACCTATGCATGGCCTCTGTGTATCAAAAAAGTTCCTGTAAACATATATACATTTGACAAAATGTAAAGCTCCAATTTCTCCGGTATTATGGTGTGTCACTCACTATAAAGCTGTAGAAATGGAATGTTACTATTTTTACATCATAAAAAATACTCAAAACTAAACATTCACTTAGATCTAAACAAAACTCAACTTTGTGATAAATCAAATCTTAAAAAGCCATTTCTTTGTATATTCATATCTGCTTCCTTTCTGTTAATATGACCTCAAGAAGATCTACTTTCACACAAAGTGTGAAAGTCACACAAAGTGTGAACGTATATCACCATCCAGACGAGCACATGGGGAGATCTGACAAAGATAAATGAAATAACAAGAAAATATGTTGTATAACTTTTCAGACATTCAGCTCAGTAGGAAGATATTTCAATGGAGCGACATCGGCAGCCTCCATAGACAATAAAGCAGCAGTCAAAGACAGCTTAGCCCATCAGCACACTGTTAAATTACAGCCATCAGCGCCCCCTCCCCCCTCCAGATCTAAACCCTCATCTCTAGCACCAGGAGAACAATCTGCCGAGTAATTAGCCTCCATCAACAGACAGTTACAGAGAGAAGGAGGACGTTTGGCTTGATTAAATTATTAAACCACACAAACAAAAAAACAAAAGCAGCATCAAAGAGGCACTGCAGCTCTCCTTCAAAGCTCCTCGCTGTTCCCTAAATACAGAAAACAGAGAGCATGTTCTCCCAAGCCTCCAGTCGGCATAATTAGCTAAATGTGCACTTTCGTGCACGCGGGTGTGTACGAGTTTGCTGCGATTGGGCCCAGTCCTCCAACTGCTATCTAAAATAAGCAAGTGGTTAAAGCCCAGAAACACCTGACAACCCTCCACACCAGCATACACACACACACGCATTAAACAATACTCTAATTACAACATTTAGAACTCCCCCTTGTCTCTTGTGCCTCCCAAACCCCCAACCCACAAATCTGTGAATCTAGAATTGAATTTAGCAAAAGTTGAAGCCTGCGCTGGCATGAAAAGACTATTTGATTAGAACAGCAGTTGTTTCATTTGTGGTGCAGCAGATTGCAGAGCCTCTCTATCCGGTGTGCAATCTGTATTCATTACTCTGTGTAAAAGGATGATCCATGTCCTGACACCAGCCTCATCATTTCATGCAGATGCACAGCAGCTCCACGAGGCCCAGACCGAGTCGCCATAAAAAGCATCCCAGGCTTCAACTTTCTCACTCCTTCCCAGTTTTTCTTCCTCTTAGACTGAAGCTGGCTGACATGAATTGCTTGAGTTGCTTTTTTACTTGAAATTAACTCATTCACTGCCAAAGACGTCTATAGACGTCTTTTCAAATCCAACCACTGACTGCCAAAGACGTCTATAGACGTCTTTTATGTTTTTCAATGCGAGTGGCTTGGGGGACGATCGGCGAAAGTTTTTCCGTAAATATCGGCTTCTAGACAGAGTATGTACTAACAAATTTACCCTCTAGGTAGCTGTGCCACTTTTGATGGGAGATTAGCATAGATTGTAAGCAAATAAAAACAAACGCAATGGTTCGCTATGAGAGAAATGGCGCCAGTGAGACGCACATCGAAGAAGAACGGAATAAGGTAGAAACAAAAATTTTTTTCCTGGTGATAGAAGAGAGTCTACTCTTTCTTTTGGTGTGTTCGGTGTTTACATAGTCATGGCACAAACTATTCTGTGGCTCTTGAAAAATCAGTCAAAATTCTCAAAAAACTCTGACAGTGAGCGACTCTCTGTTCTGAAAATGGCTGGCAGTCAATGAGTTAATCAAGTTTGGACATGTGGGTGTCCAATATTTACATAAAAGAGCTGGTTGTAAAATTAAAAGTTAAATGCAGCACGTTGAAAATCATGATCAATATGCGTCAAATATTTCTTACTGAATAAAAAAAAAGGAAATTTATCAATATAGGAATAATAGTTTTCGAACTTTGAAAATAAATAAACTGTTTTTCATTTCCTTTCCCCTCTTTCTATCCTCTTTTCAACATGCATTGCCTTTGCTCATTTCCCTTTCTACCATGCTGTGCCTTAGAATGTGCTTTCACCACTCAAGGACTGAAAAGGCCCGTTGGCCCCCTGCCACCACCAGCATCTAAGCCATAGGCTCTCAAAATGTAGCCAATCGAGAACCAAGGAGACTCGTAACATCTTCCCGTGTTTCATGACATCCATGGTTAATAGCATGCTGTGATGTGGCAACACGAGGGCCTTTCTCAGCAAATTACCCCTCCTTTTATTCAGTTATTAATATGACCAAAAAGCTACAAGTCAACAGCAAACACGGTTAGATTCATTTAATGGAATGGCCCCTTAAAAAAAAAAAATAAATAAAAAAGATACAATTATACACCAGTGCAAAGGTTTGACAATCCTCCACATAGAGCAGCATTTTCTGAAAGCATTTCAGCTTCTGAAAGAGTCAAACAGTGGCTTAAATCGCTTAGAGATTAACATCCAGGGACATGAACAGAAGACTGCAATCAACTGAACATTCCCTCTATTTCTGAGAGAGCCGGAAAATCCAAATAGCCTGAATTAGAGCCAGTGTTTGGATTGTCCTTGGTATGCTGGTTTGTTGACAGAAAGCTGAGGAGCCACCTGTGGCGTCCTTTTGGATACAGGCTCCTCACTTTAAAGAAATGAATAATTGACTATTTCTGATTATCTGACCACAGCACACAAATGGGAATATAATTCAGAATATTATATCGTTATTACATTGACTCATCAAAATAGACACTTTAGTTAGGTTGTTTGATTTGTAAAATATGATACACGTTAGTGTTAATCTTTTATAGAGTGCTGGTTGTTAACATACAATGGCACTTAGATACCTTAAGCATTTTCATGTTTAAACCAGATTAGTAATACGTATGGAAAGAGGGAGAACTATATATATATATATATATATATATATATATATTAAAATCTTTTTTTTTTAAAACAGAGTTTCACCAGGAAAATTTGAATCACCTAAATGATAACGAGTGTTTCTATTTTTTCTGCTCTTGTTCAGTATTTAGCCAAGTCACCGAGCAGATTTACAAAGAAAGAGTGCATTTTCCCATTTTTTATTTTTGTTGTTTCTTTTTATCATCATGTACCCGTCATTGAAAGCACTAAAATACAAAAGTTTGCAAACACTTTATCTCAGTACTTTACTTTTCCAAATGTTACTTAGCTCGTGAAGTTGAAAAAAAAACAACAGCCCACTGATGACTGCCTACATAGGTGTGCACTAGTACACACTCGCACCATTATTGATGTTCTCATGGCAGCTTTACAAGACAAGAAATGAAAGTGCCTCCTAACATATTACTCATAAGTATTTGGCTATATCAAAAGCTTTAATATTTAGTTCATTGCTAAATGGGTGCTGACTCTTTGTGTTTGTTTTTAAAGAAAGCTGGAAGAGAATATTGATACAATATCAAGCATATTTCCTGCATTTCTCTTAAGTCTTCGGAAACTGGGAGATAAGAGCCATGCATGGCGCTCCACTGTTTCAGTAAACAGAATAAAAAAAGTCTTCTAAAAAGTCTGTTTTATTTTAAAACCTGCCCTTAAGGTCTGCACTTCCCATTTAAAGTAAATCAAGCTAAAAATAAGGCAATGAATTTTGATAGGGAACCTTATGTCGGCAGAGATAACCCAAGGAAAACTCATTTTGCTATCAGGGAGACAATTTGAAAATTCATTCTGTGGCATTGTCATTTTCCTTTGTGTCTTTACGTGGTGATCTGGAGAGCATCAGCTTCAATATTAAGGAAGCATGCCTTAACAGAAGGAGCTTACACCAGCGCACCCCGACATGGCTGTCTTGTGTCCTTTATAAAACACCTTTACTATTACAATAAGTTCATCTTAGGGTTTGAAACAAGTTTAACAGTGTACAAGCCCACGTGTCTCAGGTGAAACAATCCTGTTGATAGTATAGGTAAGGGAAGCTAGGGAGTTTAGAGATAAAAAACAAAGACAACATGCATATCATATGTTTATGCATTTAGCAGACGCTTTTATTCAAAGAGACTTACAAAATAGACGCAATGTTACAGTTATCAATCTGACAATAAGCTCTCTAGATGAAAATCCCTAGTCAGAATCAGTGGTGAAAGCGAAGAGATAGAGGGAAGTACAGAAAGAGTAGTAGAGGGGGTATAGAGGTATGGGTAACAGTTAGGATAGGATATGCTCTTTGAAGAGGTGGGTCGTTAAGAGTTTCTTGAAGATAGACAGGGATGCATCTGTTCTTGTAAGGCTTGTTAGGTCGTTCAACCATCTTGAAACAACACATGAAAACAGTCTGGATTGTCTTAAGCGTGGTGAAGGCACTGCTAGACCACAATCCATTGATGAGTATCCGAGTTGTGAAATAAGCCTTTGCAAGAGGATTCAAGTATATGGGAGCTGTACTCTTAAGCACTTTGTAGGCTAGCATCAGGAACTTGAATTTGCTGCGGGCAGCCAGGGGTACCCTGTGAAGCTCAGTGAACAGAGGGGTGACGTGAGACTTTTTGGGCTGATTGAAGACCAGATGTGCCGCCGTGTTCTGGATCACTTGTAACGGTTTTACCGTACTGGCTGAGACACCAGTCAGAATGTGATGCAATAGTCAAGGCGGGAGATAGCCATAGACTGCACCAGGAGCTGGGTTGCATGTTGGGTTAGGTATGGCTGGATCTTTCTTATGTTTAGTAGTGTGAAGCGACAAGATCGAAAAACAAAGGTAACATGAGCTTTAACGGTCAGCTGCTCATCAGTCATGACATCCAAGTTTCTTGCTGCCTTTGATGGAGTCAGAGACAGGGATCCACACTGGATGTGAACATTGTGGCCTACGGTTGGTTTGGCAGGAAAAACAAGCAGTTCAGTTTGAGAGATTCAGTTGGAGGTGATAGGCTTTCATCCATTTTGACCGTCAGAGAGACATTCTGACATGTGTGCTGAGACTGTGTGGTCATCAAGAGATGACGGATAGAGCTGGGTGTCGTCAGCATAACAGTGGTATGAGAACCCATGTGACTGAATGACCTGGCCCAGTGTGGTTGTGTATATGGCAAAGAGAAGAGGTCCCAGTACAGAACCTTGAGGAACCCCTGTGGCAAGGCGGTTACTGCAGAAGTGTGAACAAGCCAGGATACTTTGAATGATTGACCAGCGAGGTACGATTCAAACCAGGAGTGTGCTCTCAATGTGATGCCTATGCTCGAGGGTATAGACAAAAGGATGTCATGATTGACTGTCAAGTCAAGCAGGATGAGTACTGAGGACTTCCCTGTTGCTCTCGACTCTTAAGGCTTCTGTCTGTGACCTGCTTAAAGACTGCCCTTCCAATGGTCTTAGACAGAAACAGTAGTAGAGAGACCGGACAATAGTTCTCCATCCAAGTCAGCTGGAGAGAGGGTTTCTTAAGCAGCGGTGTAACCAGAGCTTGGAAATGTGCCTGATGTCAGTGAAGCATTGATCACATGTTACTGCTGCAGTTAGCATAGGAGCTATGGACTGGAATAAATTTGTAGGAATAGGGTCCAGCAGGCATGTAGTAGGACGGCTACATGGGAGAAGTTTAGACACATTGCTCTCAGTGAGAGGGGTGAATGAAGAGAATGAAGCAGTAGGACTTCTGTTAGTATGTGTACTTTAAGAAGTTTTAGCTGTGGACAGTTCAGTAATCTGTGCCATAAGCTGTAGGGCAGGCATATTCAGCTCCCATCCACAATGGTGCTGCCCGTCAAGTTTCCCTGCTTAAACATGCCTGATTCACACTGATGATTGATCCATTTCGTCAGAATCCTATGTGTTGAAGCAGGGACCTCCGAAGGCCACAGTTGAAAATTCCTGATGTAGGAAAGGATATAAAAACTAAACACACGGACAAAAAAAAGATCAAACAAATCTGATAACAAGCAGATTTGTCTGTCTGAGTATAATCCAAGAGTTGAGGATCTATTCGATTTTCACACTCAGTGTGGTCTTGCTACAAGCAGCTGCCACCAACAAGTTGTACCAGTAGCACATGTCTTTAGCCACACCACGCCAGCAATAATTACCCCAGCCTCATCCAGCGCTACTCACTGGAGACTTGTCTGTCTTCTCGTTCCTCTTTCCTGGAGGACATCACAACTCAAACATGACGGCAGAGAGCTATAAGGAGCACAGTGGAAGAGATGGGATAAGACAGCAGCTGAACTGACACGGGGGGAGGCGGGAGAGGTGCAGGGTTCATATACCCCTGTGTAAACCCGCAAAGGCAGGAAGGGGCCGAGGTAAAGTTTAATGCAGTGATCTTTGCAGAAATGGCAGAGACAGGCCCTCTAAACCAGAACACTGTCTAAAGCTGATGGAGCAGGGAGCTCAGATAACAGCCTCCGTTATCCAGGCTGGCATTGATGCTGCACACCACATCCAGCAGCTGACTTCCCAAAACTGCCAGCCAAAAGTTCCCATCGGAGTGAGAGGGAGATGTATTGGCCAAGTCATTTCTTGTAAATGCACCAGTCCTAGTGCTACTCCTACAACATCTCTTCCTGCATCTGCCTGTTCTCTACGTTGAAAGTAATCAATGTGCTTCGCATCCATTAAGCGGCTCTAGCCGCACTATCTCTTCATCTCATGGTCTTTTTCTGTTTCTCATCCCTCCCCCTTCACTTTAAACCTTTTTAATGATGTGGCTTCAAACTGATAAGCAAATTTCACAATTAGAAAATGACACATTGTAAAGGATATTTGAAGGCCTTTTTGAACCCAATTAAAGATGTTGAATATTTTTATCTTTTTCACAAAAACATTTTCAAGTCACAGTTATGGAATAAAGAGTACAAACAGAATGAATTTTGGCTGAAAGCTGAGGCAGTAACACAGAACGCTTAAAGATGAGCTTTCCGGACATAAAAAGATGTGCAGACACCTTCAAGTCTTTTCTTTCCAGTTTTTTTAAAATGACTTTTAATGATCATAAGATAAAGATAGAGATAAAGTCGTCTTAGTTTATCCATACAAAGAAAGGATGGCATAAATAAAACAAATAGGGGAAAAAAGCTAATGGGAGAAAATTGACAAACATAATGTATCCAAATAAAATCTTGAAATGACACTGAGAAGCAGCTCATATCAGACACAATAAACTTAATTCAGATCAATCTATTCTGTAGAAACTACTTTATCTTTTTATTCCAAAGAATCTTCTCAGTCATCTACTAGCAAGTTATTTCACGTCTATAAGCCGATGTTCATCCATATTACACTGCGGAAAAAAGCCCACCTAAAAGCAGTACAACAGTCAAATCGTATACTGTGAAAAGAAAAGAACTGATATTAGGAAGATGAGGTGTCCATCAGGTCAAGGAAAGAAAGAATGAGTCTTATCCACAGGGTTTACCACCACCTGTAAAGCTTATGGAGGCAGTGTGCGTTGGATCATTTTGGTTTATTGTCAGTTCTTCGGCATAAAGGGAAATGGTGCCTGTCCATATTTAGCCCAAAGTTCCAAAGGTGACTAGTTGGAGCTTCTCGGTATAGGTGGACAATGACCCAGGAGATATTCTGTTAAAGCAAGACAGGAATCCTGACGATAAGACGGAGCAATCAACCAACCAATGAAGCCTAACCAGATCAAGGTCCATTTTTACTGGCTTTAGACTTGCTTTACAGTAAAAGACCCTGTTAAGGTTTGATAAAGTTTAAAGGAATGACTTGTGTTGTGGGTTTAAAACTTTCAAGCAGAGGAAGGAATACATGGAAAAAGAATAAAAAAAGCACTTCTGGATACGAAAACCCATTGATTAAAGGAGAACCCAGGCGAAACTTGAATAAAACTGGGTTGTGTTTGTCTAAAATTTCTAAATCACAGTCACTGACAGTGATTCCACATCATGTTCCGTCTGAAGCTGCTGCAACAGAAGAAGGAAAAAAAGAAAAAAAAGAAAAAGATAGATAGCGAAAACTTTTATAAACTAAAAAAGGTTCTATGACTCAGGTATGGTTCTGTACTATATATGTGAGCATTTAGGGGATATTTGTAACACAGTCTATTCTTTTTTTGATCATTTCCCCCTGATTATAGAGAATAATTGCCCTACAATGTGCCTTCTCCTTACAAGTGAGGCTTACAAATCACCCCTGCAGCAGTTGGAGGACTTGAAGGCACTTGGTGCAAGGTTTTACTGCCTGTCTTCCATGAATGGCTCCCTAAAGACCCCTATGATAATAGCTCACAGCCGTGCCCTTCACGGAACCTGACATCGAGCACACCCCTTAAGCAGGATGGAAAGGCATGTCAGCTCTCTCAATGGGGTGTCACAGAAATTCACCCACTGCTTTCTGATCATGGGCAGAGGATGGCATGAAACGGTGGTGCATGAAACTTGAAATTTACTTTGTTTGAACATAGCCTGCAAGCGGTTTTGATCATGCACTTCTTTAAAAAAGATAAATGAGGTATTACTCTTCCCTTTGTGAGACTTTCACTGCATGAATTAGTTCATCCTGAGGTGTTGAATGGAGGTGAAAATTATTGATGAAAACATACTTGGCAGTGCATCAGACAACTTTGATTCAGTCCTTGTTTTTATTCCAAATATCTGTGAAAGGAGTACCAGGCCCACTCCAGAAGCTTTCTTCAAAATGTTTTTTTTTTTTTATAATTGTTTAATTCTGTTGAGAGTTCAAGTTTCTGCTGTTCTTAAAGTTAAGTTGCCCAATACTGAAGGGGGTAAGCTGTTACCATTCACAAACACACTGAGGTTTTACTCAGTGAACAAAACAGTAGTGCTGAGAATCAGTTTTCTAAAACAAAGTATTTCTTGTTTCTCTACACGTCTGCACAACTACATAGGAAGGTGCTGCATCATGAGACTGCTACTAGCGTCCAGATGGCTGCAGGATGTGGGAGGAGATGAACTGATTTAAACTGCTTTGTTTTTGTCTTGTATTCACACAATACTGACTATAGATCAGGGGTCACCAACACAGTGCCCGCGGGCACCAGGTCGCCCGCAAGGACCACACGAGTCGCCCGCAGGCCTGTTCTAAAAATAGCACAACTCAATAGTGAGCTGCGCCTAAAATTTAATTTTGTTCCATTGCTATTCTTTTTTAACCACACTTGCATTCATATAGATTTAATTTAAAATGAAAATATCTTAAAAATATGTTCATTATATATTAAGTTAAATTTTTCTCTAGTTCAAATGTCAGTATTGTGCACGTGACACAACAAAACCAGTGTCAGTGGAGAGTAAGCTAGCGGGCACAACGGAGATGGGTGCAGTTTCTTACCCCAAAAACATGGGAGAAAAACGAAAGAAAACTTATCACTTTCACAACGAATGGGAGGAGTTCTTTTTTACGACTGCAAAAGAAACCTGCGTGTGTCTGATTTGCGGGGCAACTGTGGCGACGGCAAAGCGGCACAATGTGGAGAGACACTTCACTTTGTGCCACAAAAGCTAGCATGCTAACTACCCACCGGGAAGCGCACTACAGGCAGAAAAAGCACATCTGAAATATGCACTCACAGTTGCAGTGTTAAGTTACACACCAGATTACAATGCACTGGTGAACAGCATGCAATGCCAATCTGTTAAAGATTTGGTCATGAGATTTCAGATTTCTTTTTAATATGCGAGTTGATTTTTCTTTAACATTAGATAATTGATAACTTTTTGAAACGTGGTGCAACATAGTTCATGATTTTTTAAAAGGTTTTGTCAGTGGCTAGTGAAAATGAGTGAAATTGAAAACTCCTATGTAAATGTAGTGAAGTACAGTAAGTGATCATCTGAAAATGTAACAGTTGCTGAAATAAATAGAGATAAAGTGGTGGATATTGATATGTTTCCCATTTTGCTGTCACTGTTGTCACAGATGAGAATCATTAATGATTATTAATAAAGTATAGCTGAAAGTATATTGAGCAAATGTATTATTTCAGAAGAGTGTATCAAACTGGTAGCCCTTCGTGTGACTCAGTACCCCTGAAGGAGCCCTCCGTTTCAAAAAGGTTGGTGACCCCTGCTATAGATGCTGTCCGGCAGAGTCAGACAGAACTAAAGAACAACGACAAAGGAATAAATGACACAATTTCTCTGCAGTAAAATAAAGTTTTTTACATGTGTAAAGGTTTGTAAGACATACCTAAGAAAGATCAGTTCTCCATTAGTAAACACATCTCTCTTTTGGGAAGGTTTCAATTTTTATGGTAACAACCATTTGGAAACTTTTTCTGCTCTTTGGTTCCCACTAACCATGCAGGATGCATACACACGTTATACATACAGATTTGTTGACATGTTGAAGAGCCTAGAGAGGCCACAAAAACCTCAAGCAGCCATACAGCCAAACAGAGTTAGGAACCAAAGTTGCAAACTGCAGTTTCATGAAGAGGATAATTAGTATGCTAAAAAAGTTCATAGAATGATTCACACTGTCAGCATTTTATTTCAGAATTTTAGCAGGTGTACCTAAATAAATTGTCGCTTAATATAAATCATAGACAAGGATGATGACAGTGTTGTCACTTTTAGCCAAATTGGAATCAGAAATGTCAGCCCCGAATTTCAGGACTTCAATTTCAAAGAATCCGATTTTAAAAATTCTGGATTTCACATAACTTGGTTATCTTCAAATTAGCTGTAATTTAGATAGATCGGACACAAACTGTATACTTGTTAAAACCAGGAGCGTCACTCTTCGGTCATCTTAGCAAAAGGCTAGAATAGGGATTTGTTTTTGTTTTGTTTTTTTATATTTTCCCACAGCAAAATGGTCACATTGTCCCAGTAATGCCAACCAGCTAAACCAGAATTAGTCATTGCTTTGAGGGAAGTGAGTGGTTCGATAGACAAAAAAAAAGGGAAGCACAAAAAAGAGACATCCATCCATCCAGCCAGCCATCATCACTGGTGCTACGGTGAAGCCAATTTCCACAAAGCAGCTAAGCTGATTGAGGCAGACCAAATCTGTTTCACCAGCTTACATTCCTTCAAAATGGCCATCTCACTTCCAATATCACAGGCTTTTACTGTTCCCCATTCCCTTGGCTCAGGCTGAGAGTTAGCAAGGCTTAGCTGGATGAAACACTCCAACAGCCCAGTTCTTCCCTGGAACCCACTGATATCTCTATAGGACAGCCTCTCGCCCATACTGTAGCTACACTTTGTTGGCTTATTCTCTCAAGCAATTATTCCCTGTCGGCTGAATTCTTTTTTCTTTATCCCTATTTTAATATCAAAATATTGTAACTATTTCCATGCAAACTAAAGATCTATTGGAGTTCTAACTATTGTAGACACACAAACAATGTAATCACAGTGTCTGTATAGATGTACTGTACACAAGGCTTTGTAAAATGCACAGGCAGCACATAACTAAAACACCTTATACTGGAGTAGATGAAATTCACACAAGACCTTTCAGAAGAAGGAAATTGGACAGATAAGAAATAGCTCCTGCAGGGAAAAAAAAAAGAAAGAAAGAAAAAAAGCTTGGCCCTATGCACAGAAAATAGAAGTGGAAATAGTTGTTGCCACTGCTCAGTCCCTTTCTCACCCACGTGCCACTTTCATATACCTGATATTTAAAAATCTTTAGCCATCATTATGAGCCCTCTCCTTTGTCCCATTCTTTGTCTCTCCCACACTTTTTCAGTCACTTTGCCTCTACAGCAAATATCCTGTCAGTCCGGGCTGCAGCCTGCTGCTGGTCTATCTGGCCCTGGGATCGATCCGGCTCCAAGCCGAGGTCTCCCATTCATCTCAGTGCCATAAAATGTGATTAGTGCTGACTACAGCACTGCAGGGAGATGGGCTGATAGGCCTGATAGCCCCAGATAGGCTGAGCTGGACACTCAACAGGAAGGCAGCAGCAACAACACACTGTGGATTCTTCCGTGCCGTTTTTCTCTCGTGTGTTTAGCTTTTTTCCTCTGTCACTTTACATTTACCGGTTTTTCTTTTGCATTTCTGTCATACTCTCTCTTATTTCCATCTCTCCATCTTGCTCTCTCTGCCTATACGTTTAGACATTTTCTGATTACCTCTTTCTACTTTATCTTTCACGATTTCTAAAGCTGTCAAGTGTTGCTGGGCTGCACAAAAATTACAGAGCAGCAGTTAAAGTGAAATGCCAATATTGTCAGTTTTATCTTCTTTTTCTAATGCAAAGTTACGTTTAAACGATGGAAACTCCATGCAGTTTATCTCTGAGGCATGTGACCACCCTGTCAACCAATAGCTTGCAAGCATGTTCAGGATGAACCTTTTCTAAGAGATTCCAGAAGTTGTCTTTGCCATCATACACCATCAGATACCTTTGTTAGAAAGTTCAGATTTTGCTAGATCTTTTGTTTGCAGGACACTACTTCACATGTGACAGAAATCCTGTAAAAGGTAACCCATTTACTCTAACGTCCTTATAAGCGCTTTCTTATCTTGTCGCAAACAATCTTCTACTTTGGATGTTCAAGTCTGATTGTGCCTGATATTTTAATGCAAATAAAAAGAAATTCAGCTGGGCTTAAAAAACTGTTAATTGCCATTGTAATTCTTCTTCAGACCTATGGTATCACACTAATCTTCTAATCTTTCACTTATAAATGTTTTTGTTATGAGACATCACAAGTTAATCGACAGACAGAATAAGAATAATTCCCATAATAACTTTACAGTGCACTATATTTAGGAAATTTCTTTGTACTTTATCGAAAGTACATGGGTAATCCAGGGTGTTCAGTTTGTGTTTAAGGACAACATAGGGATTTTTATGATCCTTTGAGAATACAGAGTACCAACCTGTGTCTCCCGGACATTCTCCACTGTGAAGTTGAACCAGACTCTGAAACGCGGGTTGCAGGTGTCTGGGCGAATGAAGAGGTCGAACTCAAAATCGCTTATGTAGTCGACACGGCCCAGGTTACCTGCAGACAACATTAAACAGGTTAGGAGTTAAAAGCCTGAGAAATTCACAGCACCATCACAGTCCATTCATCTAAGACAGAATGAAAGAAAGAAGAACGAATGAATAATCTGGGGTCTCATTTCTAAAAGCTGCTAACGCACCAAATGGGACCTATATTTTGGGCACGACACTTCCCACGCAAAGTTTGTGATCTATAAAGAAAAACTTAGCAGGTAAATGTGCGATTCTTCTCAACAGGGGAAACCGAAGCCACACAGCATCATGATTCTCAACAGCCACTCAACCGGTGCATTTGCAGTTGTTTGAAGTTGATAATGAGCTCCTCTGTCTTTCAAAGCAATCTTGAGTCAGATATGAGGCCATCTGGTGAACCACACCAAACAGGTGAACCACACCAAACGGAGCAGCACAGTCTTTAAGGTCCAGACAAAGCACAGAGCTGACTGTGGTGGGCCTTAACAGAGCCGTGCATACATACATTTTTTCAAAGCTCAATGAACTGAAGCAATGTTCCAACCAGTGTTTTTGTTAGCCATTGAATAAGGGTGTGCTCCCCCCCGCATACTGCGTCTACATTGACATAATCCTTGTTAAATGTTCATATTATAGTTTATTTGAAATTTAATTGACCTCATTTGGTCTGATAGTTTTATGGCCACATTTAAGGAAATTTAGAGTTGAAAGAAGATATACTTTAGTTTTTAGATGACAGTTCTTGTTTCTTTAAGCAAGAGCAGAAATGAGCAGTTGAGACATCTTAGTTTTTTCATTGGCGCTGGAAGTGAAATGATTATATAACAGCTCACATTAAGTGAATTCTGGGCTTACACCAATAACTGCGACCAGTCAGCTCTGTCATTTCTAATGCTTGGCATAAACCAAGCAGATGCTCAAGACCCGGGCCTGCTGGAAGACTGAGCACACCACGGGGCTTAGCCCCCCTCACAACGCTGCATCAGGGTACTGTTGACCACCTGGTCGCAGGTAGGCCCACACCAGAAGGACCTGTATGCAGACGCACAGCCGATTACAAACAGATGGGCTAACTACCACACTGTCAGAGCAGATCCCCGTCCTCCTGCCACCATGAAGCTAATCCGCAATTCAGGATGTATCACGCACAAGCACAGACCCAGTCCACAAAAATAAATAAACAAATAAAAAATCCTCATGAAAGCATCATAAGTAGGTTGCAAGGTGCCCTGAAATATAAGGCTTTTCTGAGATTAGATTGAAAGTTAATAAGGCTGTTTCTTTATTTACAACAAAAGCTATTGTTACAGAATTTGATAAAGTACCACCTTGTAAATGTTGGTCTTCAGATAGAACTTTAATGACACAATTCTAAGGAGAAAAATAGACATTAAAAAAACAAAATCAAATTGAAACTGGTTTTGAAAGCTTTGAGCTCACCCTTCATTGAGCCATCATTTAGCTGCATTCTTATGAGAACTTAAATTTAATAATATTATCTAATTAATCAGTTCATTTAATGCACAGTCATAGTTTGTCTTGCACACCTAGAAGCTAGCTAGGAAGCAGGTTGGCATGTAGTGAAGGGCTCAAAGACAGGGAGTTTGCCATACGGGATACCAGCTGAGAAAACAGGAAGCAGGCAAAGAGAAACACCTTTTCCTGACATGTGACACTGAAGCAATCTTGTCTTATACCCACAACATATAAAGTCAAAGAAAAATAAAAAACAAAAACTTACCTAATGCATCATTTCATAGTTTTAAAGTCTGTTAGCTAGTCAGTGACTTTTCCCCAGCCTTTTAAAGTAAATTTAAATTGGTAGCAAACTAGGTGTAAATAAAGAGAAGATAGGTATTCTTCTAAAGATACATATGGAAATAGAATCTGTGGAATCTACAGACTTTAAGTAATAACCGATTTTTCCGTCGGTGCATTGCGACGCAGATCAGAGGCTCTGCTGCAATCTTTCTCCATGAACAGATTTCACAGAATGTCACAATGACTGAGCTGGTTTTACATTTTGAGAATATTGTTATCTTATGGACCTTCATCTGCAACAAGCAGTATAAAGAATGATTGAAGCTTGTGAGTCAGAGCCTCAGACTGCACATTGTTACCATCAGTGAGAGTCAGCACTTGGAGCATCGACTTTGGAAAGGATGTGCATGCACCAACCAAGCCGCTTATAAACTAATGTTAGCAGTCTTAGTCAAGGTCCCTCACAAGCTTCAACGTAAAGAAATGCTCTTTTTACCGCTCCTGTCAGCTCAAGATTGACTGTAAATTCGGTTGTCAGATTAACGATTAGCCTTTAATTGTTCCCTTGAATTTTAAAACGCCTATAAAACCTCACTAACACTTAACTCAACGAAGCCTTTAAAAGGTTTACACGTGGACATGTTACCGCTTTTACATCTAAGAAAACTTTTGAGAGAAATATACAAGATTGTGGTCCAACTACACTATATTGCCAAAAGTATTTGCTCACCTGCCTTGACTCACATATGAGCTTAAGTGACATCCCGTTCCTAATCCATAGGGTTCAATATGACGTCGGTCCACCCTTTGCAGCTAGAACAGCTTCAACTCTTCTGGGAAGGCTGTCCACAAGGTTTAGGAGTGTGTTTATGGGAATTTTTGACCATTCTTCCAGAAGCGCATTTGTGAGGTCGCACACTGATGTTGGACGAGAAGGCCTGGCTCTCAGTCTCCGCTCTAATTCATCCCAAAGGTGTTCTATCGGGTTGAGGTCAGGACTCTGTGCAGGCCAGTCAAGTTCATCCACACCAGACTCTGTCATCCATGTCTTTATGGACCTTGCTTTGTGCACTGGTGCACAGTCATGTTGGAAGAGGAAGGGGCCAGCTCCAAACTGTTCCCACAAAGTTGGGAGCATGGAATTGTCCAAAATGTCTTGGTATGCTGAAGCATTCAGAGTTCCTTTCACTGGAACTAAGGAGCCAAGCCCAGCTCCTGAAAAACAACCCCACACCATAATCCCCCCTCCACCAAACTTTACACTTGGCACAATGCAGTCAGACAAGTACCGTTCTCCTGGCAACCGCCAAACCCAGACCCGTCCATCAGATTGCCAGATGGAGAAGCGCGATTCGTCACTCCAGAGAACGCGTCTCCACTGCTCTAGAGTCCAGTGGCGGCGTGCTTTACACCACCGCATCCGACGCTTTGCATTGCACTTGGTGATGTATGGCTTGGATGCAGCTGCTCGACCATGGAAACCCATTCCATGAAACTCTCTGCGCACTGTTCTTGAGCTAATCTGAAGGCCACATGAAGTTTGGAGGTCTGTAGTGATTGACTCTGCAGAAAGTTGGCGACCTCTTCGCACTATGCGCGTCAGCATCCGCTGACCCCGCTCCGTCAGTTTACGTGGCCTACCACTTCGTGGCTGAGTTGCTGTCGTTCCCAAACACTTCCATTTTCTTATAATACAGCTGACAGTTGACTGTGGAATATTTAGGAGCGAGGAAATTTCACGACTGGATTTGTTGCACAGGTGGCATCCTATCACAGTTCCACGCTGGAATTCACTGAGCTCCTGAGAGCGACCCATTCTTTCACAAATGTTTGTAAAAACAGTCTGCATGCCTAGGTGCTTGAATTTATACACCTGTGGCCATGGAAGTGATTGGAACACCTGATTCCGATAATTGGGATGGGTGAGCAAATACTTTTGGCAATATAGTGTATTTTTATTTTCATGTTTGTCAATGCTAGTGACCGAAGCCACGGCCAGGTGCGTCAGCTGAGCCTGATGCTAGTGGGCCCGATGCTAGGGGGCCCGATGCTAGTGGGCCCGATGCTAGGGGGCCCGATGCTAGTGGGCCCGATGCTAGTGGGCCCGATGCTAGGGGGCCCGATGCTAGGGG
>JABUIW010000200.1:894113-927346 GCA_013363375.1 Menidia beryllina | reverse complement strand
TTCATTACACAGGGCCATCAGCAAGTACAGAGGGTTCGAACATGAGTTGGCCAAGTGGACAGTTAGTCTTTCATACATCGACTCCCAGAGTATGAATGTATCTTTGTGCGCGCGTGTGTGTGTGTGTGCGCAACTGCAAGTAAAAGAGGGCTGGAGAGGGAGAAAAAGAACCTGGCTAATGTAATCCCATTACGGAGGTACAAGAGAGAGCAGTCACAGTGCTCAGCCCACACAATGGGCCGGCCAGAAGCCTGTAGCTATCCGCTGGATGGATGCTTTCTGCCATGCAGATGGATCATCATACAGCAGCAGCAGGCCTCTCCGCCTTGGGCCTCAAGTGGAACTCACTCAACATGGCCAGCCATTACAATAGTAATGAGCAGTTGTTACTAAATTAACCACACTGTTTGGTTACAGGAGATGTGTTGGCTCTCAAGCTAATTTCACAATTACACACGTGTTTAATTACATGTGTTCTCTTCCGTGTAAGCCTGTGGTGGAGAAACCCCCGTCCCCCGGTGCACCACAGCCCTTTAGAGTACGTTAACAAAAACAAGTACAAACTGCTGACACGCCCGAAAATGTGCCAGGTAAGACTTTGATGGAAACTATCCAAAAAAAGTTCCAATGTTAAACAAGAAGGTTGTTAAAACAGATTTAGCCAACATCAATATCTACCAGTGCAGAGACTTGAAAAAGCTCTGAAACATTCATTGATAATAGAGGCAGTCACTGGACCTCAGCTAAAGTAGCCATGATTTTTTCATTCTCTGAAGACAAGAGAAACCTTTCTTTAAGAGAAAAAAAAGAGAGAAGTCAAACAACCAACAAGAAAACATTTCTCAAAAGAAAAGAGGAAAATAAAATCTTATTTGGTTTTCGAAGGGGAGACAGCGACAATGTGATCTTACAATGGAAAGCAGCACTAAAAAGTTAGGGCAGGATCACGTATCCCATTTTCTTTTACTGGTCCACAAGTGTTTAAGGATAAAGCTGACTAGCTGTGGATCGTTTGGGGAGGATTACTGTCCTATTCTTGTTTGATGTAGGAATTGATGTTGGATTTTAGCTGCTCAACAGTTCCACAACTTCCCTTTTATAGTTAGCATTTCCTGATGTACAGTTAACAGACAGCATCATTTTCAGCTGATGAACAGTCTATTCTACAAGTCTACTCTACAAGCCTTCCACTTTTCTACTACAAAGCCATGTAGATGTAATAGATGCAGTGTCCAGGTAAGTATGGCCTTGCTGGATCTTAAAGTTTGCCCCTGAAAAAGATATTATCTGGATGGCAGTCTCTGTTGCTCAAAAACCTGGCCATGAAATCACATTGAAGGACTTTTAACTCATTGACTGCCAAAGACGTCTATAGACGTCTTTTATGTTTTTCAACGCGAGTGGCTTGGGGGACGATCGGCTAAAGTTTTTCCGTAAATATCGGCTTCCAGGCAGAGTATGTAGTAACAAATTGACCCTCTAGGTAGCTGTGCCACTTTTGATGGGAGATGAGCATAGATTGTAGGCAAATAAAAAAAAACCCAATGGTTCACTATGCGAGAAATGGCGCCGGTGAGACGCACGTGGAGGAAGAACGGAATAAGGTAGAAACAATTTTTTTTTTCCTGATGAAAGAAGAGAGTCTACTCTTTCTTTTGGTGAGTTCGGTGTTTACATAGTCATAGCACAAACTATTCTGTGGCTCTTGAAAAATCAGTCAAAATGCTCAAAAACTCTGTTCTGAAAATGGCTGGCAGTCAATGAGTTAAAGAATTCTTAAATTATGGCAGAAAACAGAAATATTTGGTCAATAACAGAAGTTCAACTCGATACTTTGTAACATCTCATTTGTTGGCAGGGCCAGAGGTCAAACGTCTCCTGTAGGTCCTCACCAGGTTAGCACACGCTAGCTGCTATCTTGGTCCATTCCTCCATGCAGATCTCCCGTGGTCCTTCATCAGGTGTCTCCGTGTAGTTCTGGGATTTTTGTTCACTGTATCACAGACAACGAGCTCAACGAGCTCAAACAGGTGCCGCTAATACCGGTAACGAGTGGAGGACAGAAGCAGTTCCAGGTCTGCGAGAGCCAGAAATCTTGCTTGTTTGTTGGGTGACAAATACTTATTTCCATCCATCATTTAAAAATGAATTCTTTAAAAAGCCTACATAATTTTTACTTCTCATTTTGCCTCTCATAGTTGAAGTGTACCTATGATGAAAATTAGAGACCTAATCTTTCTAAGTAGGAGAACTGGCACAGTCAGTGGCTGAATAATTACTTTTGTAACTTTCAGGATTAATGGTGATTTTTGCAAATGGTCCCTGTCTTTTTAAGTCACGAGGAAGAGTTGTCCATGATTTATTAAAAGACGTTGATATATTTGACTGCATAAGATTATGTCAATTCTTTATCTTATTAATATAGGATTCACTGCCAGTGATTAGTATTCCAAGGTCTTCAATCTTGAAATTTTATTTTTGTTACTACATACAGTATATATATATTTATATATTTTTCTTTTCCGTTTTTTTTTTTTTTTAATAAAAATAATAAAATATCTCCGTTTCAACAGGTATTATGCTTTTTTACAAGGAATATCAGTTGATGAGATTTGAAAAGCTCTCCAATCTTTTTCCTGTTTCTTTATCATTTCTGGAAGTATTCCAAGGTCTTAAATCTTGAAATGTTATTTTTAGTACTATATGTATATTATTTATTTATTTATTTATTTATTTTAAATAAAAGAATCAAATATCTCCTTTTCAACAGGTATTATGCTTTGTTACAAGAAATATCTGTTGATGAGATTTGAAAAGCTCTACATTTTTTCTTTTCTTTATCATTTTGACCTACTGTCTCAATTTGGAATTGGGGT
Organism: Menidia beryllina; assembly: GCA_013363375.1. NCBI lineage: Eukaryota > Metazoa > Chordata > Actinopteri > Atheriniformes > Atherinopsidae > Menidia > Menidia beryllina. Next base: position 924,470 of record JABUIW010000200.1, on the reverse strand, counting down.
CATGTATTTTTAACAAAATACAGTGTAAGTGTTATAACATCTCTGTCATTATAGAATATTTTCAAGGGAAGCATGATGACTTTGCATATGACAAAGTATCAATTCATCTTGATACTATACTGACAAAATTTCTTCATTTACTGTGTCATACATTTAAAATCAGAGTTAAAATCAGATTAGTTTCTGGAGCCAGAGCACAGAGGTTGCTGGTTGTGATGCAGTGTGCTACACTGGTCACACTCTAAGGCCACTGCCTTCTTTCTATGGACAACATATGACTAAATAAAGAATCTGCTTTTGAATGACACATTCATAACTTGTCTAGACTAATTCTAGATGTAACCAAAGTAAACAATACACATGCACAAACAAACCTCTATAGATGAACACACAAGATAATACCCTCTAATTATTTTACTAGCCATTAAAAGCCTACAAACCCATGTTTAAAAACTAAACAATAGCTTACTAAGGGGGTTGTACTGTGCACAGACAGCAGTCAGGCAGCTTTTTAAACTTATTCTTTGCCGTGTTCCATTTCATTATTGGAAAACACATCAGTTTTCCCCCCGGCTGCTCTGCGGCGTGAGGAGGATTCCTGGACACAGAAGTGGGAGACTGATAAAGATAGAATTGATTCCAGCCAGCAGCAGCGACAGCCACAGTGAAGGAGGTTCGCTTTAGTCCTGCAGCTAAACGTCTGGGTTTACTCTCTCTCTCTTTCTGGTCTAAAGGCGAGTTTTCACCGAGGCAACATCAATCTCCTGCCTCCCGACTTCTGAAAGCATGTCTTCTCCCCCGATGCCTTATCAAATCATCCATTGGCAAGATTAAAGGGGTCACCTCCAAGTTTTAAAGATCTAACTATTGAACAGGTATACCAAAATGAAGTTTAGCGTATATGTAAATAGGACTGACTTAAAGCACTTCAGTACTCACTGAAGTTAGTACTTTTGGAAAATACTCCATATTTACATTCATATGATATAAACTGCTATGTGCAACCAGCCTTAACCCTTCCATCGGTTAGATAGTCTTTACAGCTTGCTCCCTTTTAATGTTTAATTCAGTCCACAAGCTAGTGGGGAGCACCACAATTTCATTCTACTCTGGTGTCCAATTACAATAATATCTATCTTTATTCTTTTCTATTCACTACAAAGTACAGGAGAAAAAAATATAGTGGCAATGAAAACTGAGAAAACAATAAAAATTCCCATTCGAGGGTCAATGCTTAGTTTCTCCATTCTTTTCAACTTACTGCACAGACATTTAAATGTATGTATTCGTATGTTGAAGTTCCCTTTTGTATTTCTTTGGACGGATCACCCAAAACAACTATGAATTCTGCCGGATACAAAGCTTCCCCAGCTCTGCTCCAACAAGGGCTGGCACAACAAGTCATTCCTGCCCGTAAAGCTAACACTTTAAAGTAAGTGGAACATGATAACGATAATCCTAATTAATCACATTTTTATCAACTAGCACAAGAATGAGGCCGATTCATTGGCGGATCGCAGCGGCGTGAATCAATTTACCAGAATACCTTTATGTTGGATGTTGGACCTTCAGAAGCCGTTGAAATGATTTGAGTGGCACACATCATTACATAATTATAGCAATGCAAAATATACCTGTATCATCTGAGTTATACAAGCTGCCATCAGTACATTCTTTATTGGAAAACTTTCTGCCCAACAACCGAAGCAGCATGATATCACACTTCATCATCAGTTATTGAACTTTTTTGTATGTTGACGACCCTCACTGCATCCTGGAAATCTTATTCATAGCTGGCTCATGAAGTTTAGATGCATTACGGCCACCTATCGGGCTGGAGAGCGTGCATCAGCATGCCAGAAATGACTGACTTCAGAAAAGTGAGTAAATGTGTTATTTTGTAACGCGGTATTCTCTGTATTTAATCGATCAAAATGAACAAAACAGAAAACTGTTCTTCAAATAAAAATGAATATCCACTGCAACAAAATCTGAAGTTACCTTGAAGAATGAAAATCTGCATCCTGAAATAGCCACAGCACAAAATGCACCATGCGCTACTGTTTTGTAAGGAGAATAATTATTCTGAGATACCTGAAACATAAGTACTCCCTTTTCTTTTTACAGGAAGGAACACACGACTAGCTAGGAGTGTGAGCTTATGAGTAGAGAAAAGGTTGCATGACACCTGATGGCAAATTCGTAAGACAAAGTGTCTGTCAAAGAAGCCAGAAATCATCTGTTCCCCTCACATAAACTTCATTTTTATTTTCTGTAGCATGCATAAAGAATTGCTGACCAAAACAGTTGGAAACCCTGAAAATATCCTTTAAATAGTCATTTAAATTCCAGGTTCCTTTATTTGCTATCTGCTTTACTTTAAAAAATCTAAATTAATTGACTCTACCAGCCACATGCACACCCCATGTGCTTTTGAGAACATTAGTAGAAAGAGTTGTGAAAATAATCTCAGTATACCACACGGCAGAGATGAGGGCAGACAATAAGAGGGGACAATAAGGGGAAAAAATCTAACTGTTATGAGGCCATCTATGCTCCAGTGAGCTCCTTGTTTCAATATAGATGAAGAAAGCTGGGCCCGAGGACAGCACTGAGATATGCAGGCGGCGCGCACATATCTGATGATGTACAGGCCTGCCTGCACACTCTAAAGAGAACACATTTCCTAGCTAGGCTTTTATAATTGTATTTTTTGCCTTCCAAAAGGCCCTGGAGTCAGACTGGTATGCTTCATCTGAAGCGGTTGGTATAGTAATGGGTCATAGTGATGCATTCATAGTGAGACTGGCTTAATTGTATAATCAATCTCATCCAGACAGTGCTACAGCCCTACAGCTCTGGACATGCTACTGTCAGACGCTCTGCATTAGTACCGGGAAGTGAACCATGAGGGATTGTAATCTTTATTTTGATCTATTTCTCAAGCCAAAAATAATAGGTGAGCCGGCTAAATGAGGATTTCATCAGATTTTGGGAACCTTGATCCTTTTCTCTGGTCCTCTTTACCCTTCCATTCTACAGTGCTCAACTGTCTGTCGCCCGGTGCCCCTGTCCTTCTCTCTCTGCTGCTATTCTGGTATACTGTGTGTTTGTGACCACTGAGTAAATACAAGTCTGTTCCAATTTCATGCTATCTTTAAACAAGTTAATTATGTTGAGCTCCACAAAGACTGAGGAGAGAGATGAGGCGGCCGCAGTGGCAGAGGCACAACTGCTCAGGTCAGCTCTTTGTTGTTCTATCTTGCCTGCGTCTTCCTTTCCAAGTACTTTTCTCCTTCCAATTTCTCTCCTTTTTCTTCTCTTGGCATTACCCGCTCCCTCCTTTCCTCTCATCCTCAGCAGGAGCTCCGGTGGAGGAGTGGAGATTTGAGATAAAAGCACCAGGAGCTGAGGAGTCCTTCGAAAGCCTAAGGCAAGGAGAAGGTCAACAGGCCTGCTAAGAAGAGCTGTTATCATCTTGGTTACATGCTATCGGAGAGCCTGCAGTAATGTTTATTTACAGTTATTGCTCCCTCTGGGTGCACACTTCAACGCCTGGGGCTGATTGCTCTGTAATGAGTTCAAGAACACATAGACCCAATGCAAGAAAAAAAGTACAACAGGAGAGGAAAAAAATCACTGGCCAACAACCAATAGGTGGCCCAGAAACAAACTCAAAGACCAGCAAATGGAAAATATGGCGAAAATTCAATTCATAGGTCAAATTCTCTGCCAAGTGTTTAAGCTTTATAATTTGAGGATACTCTAGGGTTTTCAGATAAAGGAACCACACTCAGTTCTGCTACAGTTAGAGGGGCGAAACGTTAACTATACAGAAAAAAGCATATACAAAACAGACAAATTGAGATGTACACAAATCAACAGCTTGGCAAAAGATAAATCATTTTCATCCACAATCAGTTAGACATAGCCGCCAACCCCCACGTCTCAAACAAAAAAAAAAGTAGGGAGGTAAAAAATAGGACTTATATACAAAGCAAAGTCACAAAGTACAAATATAGTTGTTTTCGTTCTGAAATATACCATAAAAGCAAATCCTTCCAATGACGAGCTAATCCCTTTTTATACCATCGGTTATGGGAGATTATGAGACATAATTTGGTAATTTAATTTAGTCGTAAATCATCAAAAGGGAAAACAAGAGAGCAGGCGGTATTTTAGGGTGAAGTTTCTCCATCTCTGTAGGAGGTTCCATTTGGACTGGACAAATGCTCTGAACATTCTTTGGATGCCTTTAAGGCTCCGGTCCGGCCGGGATGGAATAAAGCTCATCATGTGAAGTATCATCTCAGCAATATAAATGAAGCGAATGGCCACTCTGATTCAAGCTGCTGGAAAAATATATGTCAGTGCCTCTTCATTTCCTGAAGATAAAAATAATAATTCAGATTTAATGAGCAGCTAATCCTGAACCTGTGACACTGGTAATACCCAATAAATACACGAGCAAACTACCTGTAGCTGGTGAAATGGGAGCATTCAATTGTCTAAAAATCTATAAAAAAAGGATTCACAAGGTGACCAAAGGCAGCAATATTAAGGAAGTGGCTATTTGAATAACTGTAGAAGAATAACCAGACTTTTGTCCACAGGAAGAGGATTTTATATCCTGTTTATTCTGTGAAGCAGAGCTATAGGATTTTGTCTGGCTTCCCACCAACATGCGTTCTTTCATCATTCTTTTCCTGTCAGTATTTCACCCTTCACTGTGTGTACGTCTATTTTGTACATGAATTTGTGTTATCAAACAAACCTAGCCACATCTATGGAGCTGATCTCGGGGAGACGTTTTCTAAATAAATCAGCAGAATAAACACCGGCAGCTTGAAAAACATGAACTGGTAAAGCATTACAAATTCTCCCCATTTCGCCAAACTGCACAATCTCGCCTCGGAAGAAAAATGAGACGTCTGCTCTGAAACTGTGTTTATGGTGTCAGGAATTGCTAGGAAATAAATTACTGGATGAATCATTGGAGCTGGAGTCTTGTGCACGAGCCGTGCACGCGCTCTTCAGAAATCTGGAGGCAGTGATGTCAACTTATGGTACTTGTATTCTAATGGTCGTTTCACCCTGATTCAATGAGAACTGATGCTCTAGACTAGTACATTTAGAGGGCAAAAATACCCTAGACCTGAGGTTGAAAGACAACAAAGTCATACATTTTCAGTCACACCACATCCCTCACCACAGATAAAGTAACAACACTATCATTTTTTGTGTTTTAGTTCAAGCGTTTCACAAAATATCTCGTATCTGAAATTTTTCCACTTCAACCTTTACAAATCTCACAGCCACACCGTGCATTCAGTTGATAATCATATCCTTTTCCTATTCAGATTTTCCTCACATTTAGTGACATTTCAAAAGATGAAGCACTGACAGGGTCTTGCGTGTGTAGCCCATAAAGAATTAGCCGACAATTAACTGGGGTTGTTTGTGCTATTTTCTGGCATCTCTGACCAGCAAAACTGACCCAGTCTGCCCACTCAGTGATTAGACATGAACATTAGCAAGTGGCCTGAATGTCAAACAGGATTATCGTTCTGCGTTTCATGCATTGAGGCTGATATTGTATCGCTTCTCCCTTTTCAGGGAAAAACACACTGTCGGCCACCTGTGAACCATTTGATAAAGTCAGATAGCAGTCGTTTCCAGGTATTATGAATGAAAAAGGAATTATCAGTGCAGGAGAGAAAGAGGCCATTCCTTGAACTCATGCACAAAATGATTTTTTGGAAGCTGATGAGGAAGAAAAAAGGAGCAGCCTCACAAGTTAGAACCCCCCATTACCACATACAGCCATAAGAATCTATATGGAGTCATCAATGGTTCAGATTTTTGTCACTCTCAGAAGGTAAATCACCGCTTGCTTTATGTTAGTGAGCAGAAGAGGACTTTCTTGTTATGGTTGTGTTTCCTGTTGTCTTATTTTGTTATTTCCTCTGCAGGATGTTGAGGCGGAGCTGCTCGAGAGCAGGGAGCTTGGTTCCACCAGCTGTAGGACATTGCCAATCAGTCTGCCTTTTAAGCCCATGGCAAACGCTCACCGGTGTCAGACGATTCCTCTGAATGCTGCTGTGTCACTGTGATCCTTGCTCTCAAGTAGCCGCCACCGCTAAGTATAGTTTTGAGTTCCTTCCTGTTGTCTTACTTTTTCCAGTGAGTTTTTTTTATCCTGGACACTTTTGGTTTTTCCCCAAGTGTTTCGGGGTTCTGCATTTTTTCCCTCCTAGAGGTGTCTTTAGTTTTGATATCCCGAAAGGCGTCTTTTGTTTTTGTGCATAATAAATTGTTACGTTTTTGATTCTGCATTTGGGTCCAGCCTCCTTATATACCACCGTAACATTACTTTCCTTTTTTATAACTGCTGTGCTCAAAGAAAAAAAAGCTAGTGATGGGAAATGTTAGGTTATGTAGGGCTTTTTATGTCCTAGTCGTCATATGATCCATGTATTGATGTATGGAGGTCTTTGAAAATGTAAGATGACCTTCGGGGGAAGAATCTTTATCCTCAGGCTCAAACTATACTTCTCCCCACAGTTTTATCTGGCTACATGTAGTTGTGCATGTGGCAGTCAGAAACTCATTAAGCTCTGACCAAAGGTTGGGATTTTCACCTCTATCTTTAATCTGTTGTGATTTTCATTCGTCCACTTCTTTTCATCCACCACACAAATGCAAAATAAGTTACAGCTCGATGCTCACATAAGTGAGTATTGGTTAGGATTAATGCATTCATTTTGAAAAAGGAAAGTCTAAGCTGTGATTTATTCAATCAAACTAAATGTTTAATTCTCCTATGGGTTCATCAGCAGGGCATGTTGCAAACCAACACTGTCCACAATAAATGATAACCACAATGCCCACTCAATGCTTTTCAAGAGAAAACTCATTGTAGGTGCTTTTAAGACACCCTCTGCATCTTAAGCTTACCCGCTGGGGCCAGGCAATATAAGGAAGAAATATGAAATCCCTGGATTCAAATCAAAATAGCAAAAAAATGAAAATAAAACTGACACTATGTGACTGGAGAAAGTAATAGACATGGCATGAGGACAATAAAAAGAGCACAATAATAATAAAGAGTAATCTCTTATGGAAACAAGTGACCATAAATAGCATAAATCAGGAGCAATGGTATTGCAGAGAGTCCCAAGGCAGCTCCTATTCATCTCCATACTCTAATCCTGCCTTTAAAAGTAGCAGAGAGGAGAGAAAGCGGCAAAAAAGAGCACCAAGACCGGCAATGCATGGATGTGGGTGGTAAAACTTCTGTGCTGCCAAGGACACGTGAGAGAGAGCGAGAGACTGTTGGGAGTGGCTCTCAGTACATCAGGTGTCAGGCCTGCTCCCTCCCACCGGCACCAGCCGATCCTCTTTCAGGAAGCCCGTCAGACGAATAACACTAAGGTCCGACGGAAAGGTCAAAAATCCCCACACACAAGACCACATCTGTTCAGGAGGCTAGAGATAAGTGCTGCACAATGTCCATGTGAGTATATACGTGATGTTTAACAAACATTAGTGAAAAACTGCCTTTTTCTCCCCCGGCAGGCTGTTTCTGGACTGTTCCATTAGACAGGAAGACGCAGTGATGCTGACAGCTGCCGCCTGCAGAAAGCCAGGCCTCTCCAAAGCCACTTATTCTGAGCATCTGGCTTGATTGTAAAAACGTTTTCCTCTTCCTTAATCAATAGGAACTCAACTATCCTGATTCATGGGGCACTCTAAAGTACATAAATATCTTCTGACAAGCTGACTGCATTCTCACTATGCCAGTTTCAGCCCACCAGCTCCCCCCATCCTCCCCGCGCCCAAATTATTTTCTTCTCCACTACCTTAATTCTTTTCTCTCTTCCAAACCAATTCTCCATTGCTCTCTATTTCTAAACTGAAAGATTCCATTGACTTTTGTTTTACCTATGATTCTGCTGCACAGGCTTTACAACATCTGCTTGTCCTTATTCATTTCATAGCTTTTTTTAAACGATCTAATCATTCATTCACTGTGACCCTACCAGGAATAAGCGGAATAGCAATTAGATGGATGGATTGTCATTAACTGCTTCTCCAGAAAACATTATAGTAGAGGAGGTGTCACAAATCACTGATTAAAGAGTTATTCAAATAACAAGTAGTATGTAGAGCATTACATGTAAGAAAAGGTTACTGGTCTCACTCCTACAAAAAACATATATGCAGGAAATATATTTGTAATTTTAAACAATAGTAAAGTTAATAATATGTAACAAGTCAGGGTGCAGAAATATTTAAAGACAAAATACAGTCTGTCATGAACTGAGCTCTCTGTAAAAAATTAAGTAAAATTCACTTTACACAAGGAATTAAGCACCTCACTGTTATATCTCAAAGAGCTTTAAAATCCACATTCATTCAATGAAATAACATAAACAGACAAATATGTGTACAAGTAAAAGATATGAGGTTTTCTTCCCAACTGTAGTGTAACTGTAGGTTAGTTTGATAAGACATTCCTTCAATTGCTCATCGACATTAAATTCTACGATGGCACATCTCTCTTTTGTAATTTCTTTCAAACACGTGTGCGGTAGGAACAAATTATAGTTAATTAATCAGAGAAACAGAAAATATAATTAAGCCTCCTGTTCTCAGTTGGCCTTGAGGATTTTGGTTGAGACTGTCCTGACCAGCAGTAGGTCAGATCTGTTCTCAGGCCTGCAACTCGAGCTGAATCGGATTGAGTGGACTGACTGTAAAGCCGGATGAATCCATGAGTTGTGCTTATCAATAGACCCCATTAAACACTTGCCACCCCAGGGGACTTTCTTTGACCATGTAAGTCATTGTCAGCAGAGAATGGTCTGATGAATCAATGGCTGCTTAATTACATGAGGTGTACAGTCCAGAGGTGCAGTAAAACAATACGCTGCCACTTACTCTGTCGTCCTTTGTAGAGGCAGATAGGCCCTCAGTCAGCCACACTGTGAGTGCAGCCGCAAAAGATTTTGCGACTTAGCTTAAAATGTCAGCGGTCGGACCGTGTTACGAAAGAAGTGTGACAAGGCGAGATAAAAATGTCATTTGGATTTTTCTCTAAAAACAATTGTGCTTTATTTATCGCTGTTGTGAATCTCTGCCTCTTGACACAAAACACAACAATAGGCCACAACTAAATGCTTACAGATTAGCATAATCCTCTAGTTTCTACCATCCTACATAGCATAAAGAGATGATCTCGAGAAGTAAGACTCGACTGCCTTCTTGGCGTTTTTAACAATAGGCATATTAGTCAGTTTGAAAACAGGCCTGCTGTGGAGGTGGTCTTCTGCAAAACAAGGCCACTGTACACTGTAACACGGAGCTGAAAAAGCTGTTTAGAGGGATTTGTTTGTGGAGAACCTGATTTCTGAGACATCTACTGTATGTAAATCTGTGGACCATCATTGCCTTTATCAGCACAGGGCTGGCAACAAAGTGACTAAAGCCTTATCTAAATGTAAATTAGGTTTTCTAGCTTTGGCAAACAGCTTATATAAGCAGTGTCTATCCAAATAAACCATTTACATTTTATTCTGAGCTGTACCAACAAAACAAAATAAAACTTGTGCTTTATGAAAATGTACACGGGATGCAATTAAAAGCAAGAGTCAGACTAAAGCTCAAGCCATAGATCTGTTTGCATTTCTAATAAAAACGTCAGTCTGAAGTGCTGTGTTTCAGATTTCCAGTCTGAGAAGAGTAAAACAGACGTTGGCTGTCATGAAAGCCCAATTCAATAGCATTGAGAAATGCACCAGTCGCAGGACCTCACACGCTTGTCTCCAATTCCCTTTCTGTCATAGATATCAAAGATTTCAGACAGAATATTTGAAAAATAGCAGCTCATCTCACAAGCCTGGGTAAGACTCCACATCCACACGGCCCTATCAAGTTGAGCCTGGACTATTGATGTTATTCTCGTCAGTTGAATCCACACATTTGGTATTGATTAATAGCCTTGACCCAAGATAAACATGATATGGGTTTAAAAGAAAAGAAGTAATGATTTAGGAGCAGCTATATTCGATGGAACAGAGTTATAGTTTTTATCCGGTACGTGCTTTTGCAAGAGTTTCAAATTTAGCAGAACATACATGAGAAAAGTAGTACCTCCTGTAAGAGGAACGGTAGTATTGTGTAAACAGTGGAGGTTATTGTCGTAAATGAATATATTTTGGTAATGTGACGTTTAAATAAAAAAACAGTTTGGGTATTAGTTTGACATTACCTGACAAATATCAATCCATGCTCAGTTCTTCCTTTGGTAATGCATTTATTGGAAAGAGATTAATATCAATTCCATAAATCATTCAGCAGATACATCCGGAGCCAGGGATACTCATATGTTAGCTGATCTCGGAGTGGGAGCTCAGTGCCCATTAATCAATGTCCCTGCTCCTCTGGCCATGTCATTTGGGAAAGCGGCAAATTTGTAAAAAGGGCAATAACCACACTGATATGTCATCACCACTATCCGCATGTAGCATATTTAGTTCTCTACGCACTGGAGAAAAATATGTGCTCTGACCTTCACATGCTTCTTTACTGTTGGCATTGCTGTGGATTAATTTCAGCATTTCCTTTAATCTCCTTAAATGTATCCTTCAAATGTTCGCATACTATTGGTTTTCATCTTATGAATTGAACTGTAATTAACTAAAGGATTTAATTTAACATCTATACAAAATCTTAAGTTATTTGTGTGTGATCTGAGTGATCTGGCTTTTTGAAACGTCCATCAGACAAATCAAATTAGATTACTTTGTCATGGCCAATGGCACTCAGGCCACACATCTGAAAATAAACAGGAAAAGTTTAAGACCATCACAGTCTGCAGACTCTAAAATGGGCTCACCTGTGGAAATAGGAAATCTAAGTGCTTTGTGAGCCTAATCTCCACATAGAGATTCAACCACAGAGAGACCTGCTGATTCACTGAATTAGTCCCCATTATTAAGTGCTTAAGCATCATGAGGGTCTAAGTGAGACATTGTCAGGGGTAAAAAATTACTCTGTCTTGCTTTCCTTTGCCCAGAAAGCAAAGCATTGGACCCCAAATATATAACTCACTTTCCTAACATCAACAGGACTGGAAGCTTTTTCAGTCACCACAGATCATATGTGTATTAAAAGTATAGCTCAACAAAAGATAATATGCAAATGAAGAAAACAAGCAAATCAAATAACTATACAGTGTAACATAGAATTAAGGGCAGAGCGCAATGCACAATTCAGATTGATTTGTTCAAAGATAATGGCTACTGTAATATCAAAATAAGTGTTTTTAAGCATTCCCACAAGCATGTATGATAATGCTGTGCAAAGATGACATGGCAGCATTTTACATTTGATGTATGACGTACGCAACAGCAAAACATGAAAAACGTACCTATTTGTATGGAGGGGGGGGGAATAGAAAGCAGTGTGCATCATCAAGCTGTTGCTAAATTTAATCATTATAATGTCTGAATACAACTAGTGAAAAAATATTCATGGAACTATTTTCAGCATTAACCTCAACCCAATCTACATCCACCCCACAACCACACAGCAGCGTAGAAACATAGTTCTTCTACTCACCACTCTCAAAACAAGCATCAAAAACCAGATGTCCTTTTCGTGGAGCTCCTGAGTATCCTGGAGGGCTCACCATCAGCTTGCTCACATTTCCCACCAGGGCATCCTCTCCTCCCGCTTCAGTGCCGGCTGAAATGACACAAACAGGTTCATTTATTGGAGAAACAGAAAAATACGTGCCTTGCTTTGCACTTGTGCAATACATTAAATTCAGACTTGTGAAAGCTGCAAAGCAGGTTTAACACAAGATTGCCTTAACATAATTATTATTGCCCTAATCAAGGTGGCATTCCCCAGTTTATAACGGAAGAAGTTTGGAACGACAAGGACATCTGCCAGAATTCGGTTGTGCTATTGAACTGAATAATCAAAGAGTCAAAACATGACCTGACACATTACAGAGGTCTAACCATGAACTGGATCAAGAGTTTCTTTGTGGAAAACCTACACTATTTACAATTTATTTTTTATCTTTTGTTTTATCATAATTGTATATTTGCATTGCATGTTCTGCACCACAACGATGTCAAATTCCTCGCATTTAAAAGTACTTGGTCAATAAACCTAATTCTGATTCTGATAAGCAGCTTCATGGTAAGATTTTGTGTACAATATGCAGTCCTAATGTTCAGCTATTACAGTACATTACTTTTATATTAAATCATTCAAAACTTATCTCTGAGCTAAATAAAATAATTTTCATGTCATTCTATTTCATTTCAAAAGTCTCAATCTGAGGCAAGAGGAGCATCTCTACAAATGATGAGAGAGAAATTAAGCGTATTTCTGATACAGCTCATTCTTTTAAAAAAATGAATAAATAAAAAGATGAAATACTTGATTGAATATTGACTGAAACAGAAGAGTGTTTCTCTCAAAATAAACAAGTATGATCACAAGAAAGGTCCATTCTTAACAGTATGACACATCAGTGAGATCCACATCAGTTTTCAACAAACAGTTTTGTCTCATTTTAGGAAGGCAGGCACAGTTTTGGGAGCTTGTGTGTCCCACCTCACCTGTTTGTCCCTGAATGCATCCCCTCTCTGTCTGCAGCACAAATGTGTAGTTTGATAACCTGCAGGAACTGCCCACCACCCAGAGCCTTCTGTTCCACTCCAGCACAAATTGTCACAGTGGGTAATTATAAGAGCAAGATATATATATTTTTTAATGTATTATGTAATTTGCCTAAATAATAATAACCTGCTTCCCTTGCAATGCCTTAGAGTGAGTCACCAAAACAACCACTCCTACAAAAAGCAACATAAACATTAGGGAGAAGGAAAGCAGGTCAAAATACTTTTTGTCGTATATTGTTTACTTTTTGTTTATTTTTTTTTATTTTTTTTGATAGAACAATGTTATGGGCCATGGTTTAATTCAAAATAATGCTGAAAAAAACAGTAGACACCGTCAGTGGCTAATTAGTGCGTATGACACCAACGGCTCCTCATAGCACAGTTAGCTAGCAGGTTCTCTTAGCCGGGGACGTTGTTCGAGTGTGTGGCGATGTGGTTCACGTTCACACACACTCAAAACCCAGAGGTCTTATCGTGCGTTCCACGGTAATGCGTTAATTGCTTGCATTTATTAAGTTGAACAAACAACCAGGGCAAATATAGCTCTGAAATGCAAGAGCTATTACTCGTGTTTACATCCCTGTACCTGCTAGCTAGGCGCTTTGCACGCGCCGGTGTACAGACGCGCTACAAGCTAAAAACATTCGCTAATAACCTGACAGATAACGGGGGCACCGTGCCGTGCCTTCTGTGTGACTAGCAACGAGAGGAAAGTCATGTAAAGCTCATATTTACACACCAGCCTCGGCGTCTCTAACAGTGTTCTCCTCCATCTTCCGCTGCTCCTGTTTCAAAGCAGCCGACGCTCCCTGTGGGTTGCCAGGGAAACGGAGCAGGAGGAAGAGGAAGAGAGTGTCCCCTCCATCAGCAGGTTTCACTGAGCTACACTGATGCTACAGACTAGTTCAGGAGTACAATTTAACTTCATTTTTAGTCCTGTGCCAAAGTGTGTAAATCATCTTTTACTGTTACATAAAGCTTAGGTTTAATATGGTTTATTGGATCTATAGGGCAAAACTACAGTGGCAACTCTGGCACAAATGTGGGATTTTTTCCTAAATTGTGATTAAACGGCATCACAATGGCTTTTCTTTAAGCAACGCAAGAAAATACCCCGAGTTTTCTTGTATCAAAGTCTAGTCTGTGTACTGAATATAATTAAATTTTACTGCAGCCATACCTGAAATAAACTCAAGGTTCTTTTTTCAGATAAAAGACGCCAATCACTATAATAAGCAGTCAGAGATTCAGAATTATCCAGCAGATTGATTAAAGCTGAAGATTTTCTAGACAACTGGAGCAGAGGTGTCATTAGGGCCAATCAAACCTGGCCCTATTTCTTTCCCATTACAAAGGCTGCACCTGATTAAGTACATCAAATGAGCAGCCGCGCAGCTCGCGGAGCATACGGGTTGCTGCTAATTTTCAGGTTATAAGCTCTGTGTAACAGGACCAAATGAATCAAACCAGAGAGAGCGCAACGATTTTTCTCTTTTTTTCTCAGTGTGTGTGATCTGTATGTGATGGCAAGTATCAACAGACCACAAAGTAGATAGGTGGAGATGATTATTTCTCAGATGACATGAAAAGAATACAGAGCAGCTGCGTAATATTTTGTTAAAATTGAGAATTGAATATCTGTCTTCGATGCCATGTCATTCCTTTAACACTTTGCAAGCTAAAGAGATCCACGGTGGCACGATCTTTCATTCTAAAATATAGATTTAACTTATATTATGGAGCAGGAGAACAATGTATTAGTTAATCCACATGTTCCCTTGTGTCTCAGCTCTTATAAAAAAATAGCGACTGCGTAGGAAGTTGAAGATCATTGACCATCTTTTTTTAAGGGTTTGAACTCTTCAGATACTAAATTTACTTCAGATATTGAATCTAAACATGATTTCTAAAATAAATGTGCCTCTTATGTTTTTTTTAACATGCTAACATGATATTTGGTACAATAATGATATGGCAAGAGACCTCTAAATTGAATTTGTCTGATCTGCCATGACTTTTCTTTCAAAGAAGTATATTTTGTAGCCTTATATTAAAATAGAACTGATAACACTTCCCTCGGTTATTCCCTGTTAGTTTTGTGCCGTGGGATATGTAGATAGAAAATTAAATCTATATCCAGGAAACAAAATAACCTCAAAAAGATATGTGTTGCATGAGTTTAGAACAGCATATAGTATTTTCATGGTTTCTGGACATTTTACTGAGCTGTCCTGGTGAAAAATAGTGCACAATAACGTAAAGAAATACACTGTGTCTACTCTAAGTGTGGGTCGCAGGTGAGCGGAGGACACACCACATCATCAAAATCCTGCAGAGAACATATCAAAGACCCCTTCGGGAAAAATGAGTTTAGGACAGCAAAGGTATTTTCAAGCCCTTTTTTATTTTATTTTTAAAGACACTTTTTCTTTTGAACTGTTAAATGATCAATTAAGTCAGTGCTTGTAGTGCTGGACCACCAGTGACAGAAAAACAACATACAAAGAATATGTGTGTGTGGTTATGTATGTGTGTGTGTGTTTTGAAGAGCAGTGAGTCTGTGTGTTTTCTCCAGCAAGTACAGGGAAATCCTTTTTACCTTAGCCAGCTGAGGACATCCACACATAAAGCCCACCATCAGGGAAGGAACAAGTCATGCAAAAATCAAAACAAGGGGGACAAGGGGCACAGAGTTGGAGACAAGCTGTTGTGAGAGGCAGGGTGGTGCTGGTGGGGGGGGGGGGATGGGCTCAATGGGGGTACAAAGACCAACCAGCAGCACACAGAGAATCGGTGACAGCAATCAGGGAGCTCAGGGGAATGAGGCTGGGTCAGAGAGGAAGGCTTGAGAGGCAGCTGACTGAGGAATCAGCCCTCGCTCCGGATGATTCCACTGACAGCTCCCCCCCAGGGCTGTGCCGGACCAGACGCCCCCGGAGACCCCAGGCTTTACAGAGCCGGGATGTGACCGTAGCAGTCCCGCTCTAATGTAAGAAAGGTGGAGTTGGAGGACAGTAACGCTGGTAATGATATCCCCACAAATCGTGTGACAGATGAAAATGTTTTTTTTTTAAATATCTTGTAATTGAAAATGTGTAAACAATGTTAAAGGCACATTTTAAAACAGTGTGAATTTCTACATATGTCTGTTTTCCGTGATAGCACACAAATATTGGGTAAAATAGGATTTTTTTCACACTCTGTTTACAGCTTCCCATCACTGTTCCTCTCATTCATTCATCATCTCCCACTCTTCTCCCTTTATTTGTCACATTCTTGGTCTACCCATCCTTCCTTTCCTCCCCCTCTCCTCTGTGCTGGACAGCATCCACCTAAACAGATGGTCCAGTGTCAATAGGCTGCTATTAACTGGCCGCTCCCACAAATCTAATCCAAGACAGTGAAAAAGCACATTTAAAGTACCGAAAATAAATCTTTTTAGCGCGTTCATTTAGCCACCAGTAAAAGAGCACGAACATTTGGTTAGTGAACCTTTTTTAACAGCTTCACCCAAGACTAAAAAATATGTGTTTTTTTTTTTCTAAAATTCTAAATTTGAAAAGGATTTCTGCTTGTTTTTTCCATTAGTGCAGGGGCAGATACAGTATCATGTGAGTCATCACTCTGTGCGAGGTGTTACTGACTGAAGCCCAGAATAGAGCGAATCATTCTGGCTTCATGTTTCCCGAATATTTTTTCTTTTCTTTTTTTTCCCCCTGTCTGGCTTGTTTGTTCAAGAGTTGGAATCTCCTGCCATGCCTGTGACTGGCTGCTTCGTCATCTCTGTGCCACACCCTGCTGAGGAAAAGGACAACCACCTGACCTTGATGCTCACATTAGCCCAGCCCTCACTTCTCCCTTTGTTACGCCGAGGTACTCTTTAATTTACACTCGCTCAAGGTCCCCTGAGAATCCGTTGGTTTGGTTCCTTTACTTTAGTTTACATCATTCAGCAAGATGTCAAATGCCTTTTTTAAAACATATTTTTAATTGTATTGAACAATTTTAGTCTTACAACCTGACTTATAAATGAATCTTGTGTCCATTCATACTGAGAAATACAGCTGCTCTAAGTCTGAATGTACCTCCACTGTGTTCATACATATGTTAGCGAACGCACACCAAAAAAGAAGGAGAGAAAAGGGGAAATCTAAATGAAGTAGACGCACAGGAAGCCAGTAAAGTGGTGCTGCTGCTGCTAGAACAGTCTTCCCACCTTGTGGTGGCAGAGCGAACTGTAGCTGGCTGAGCGGAGAGGGAAGAGAGAGTGATGCAGAGGGATGCTGTGAGAGAGGGAGGGAGCAGTACAAAGAGAGCGAGAGAGAGAAAAAGAGCAAAAAGGGAGGGGAGTTTAAACTAAGTGCTATGTTTTGGGACAGGCTAATCTGCTAGCGAGCAGTGTGAGGATCGGAACGTATTGTGTGAGCCAGTGTGCGGCGGACAGATAAGGGAGCCAGCCAGCCTGCCAGCCCGACCCACCGACCCGCCGAGCGCCCGCTTTAATGTGCTGACTCTGGGGAGATTTTAAAAGAAGGCATATTGACTCCTCCGACGTGTGCGGAGACCCTGGGCACAAACGCCTCCACTAACAGCTCCAGCCAGCAGAAGTGCATCAGCAGACAAGGGAGCGAAAGAACAGATAGAGGACTGAGAAATCACAACTCACACATCAGAAATTAAAGAGGATTTTTTTTTTTATCCTCTCCTTTTTTCAATTGATTTGATTTTTTTTTTCGTTGTTTTTTTTTTTCTGTGTTCCTGGGACTGAGTGACTGACTCCCAACCGTAGAAAAAAAAGAGAGAGCAAAAAAAGGAACTGAAGAGAATCTAAAAATAAAAGGACAGAACCAAAAAAAGCACCGACTCTGAACATGTTTGAAATAAGCCGAACACTCAACGCCGCTTTGTTGAGCAATGAGGTAAAGATATCTGGATTCTCTTATTTCCCCTTCTTCTTCTTCTTCTTTTTGTCCACTCTTCACCTGTGTTTGTCTGCTGCCAACCATCCTGTCATGTGTGTTACCGTGTGTCCGTGCGTGTCTGTGCGCCTCTGTGTGCTCGTAGCCAGAAGACAGAGGGGATGATTGATAACCGCAGCTGTTTATTATATTTCCCCTGCACGCTGGTTGCTGCCGAGAAGGGGACCGCTATGCTTCTCCCACTCATCCTGCCTTGTAATCGTAAATGGAAAGCCACTGCCTAGACTTTACATCTCGTATTATAACAAATCTGAGGTAGCCATCAAACCCATCCGACATAGGCTTGCTTGTGTAATCGCCCACCTGGGGCTAAAATTGTCTATTTGCCTTCATGTGCATAGCATAGTACGAGTGCCAGTGCGAGTGTGTACGTTTGCATGTTCACACATGCATTTGTGTGAGAGCAAAGTGTTCTGTAATCCCCCTCTACCTCTCTCTTTCTTCATGTCCCCCCCCACTCCCTCCTCTGTCCTTTACCATTCCCACCGTCCTTCCTACCTGCTCTTATCTGCTCTCCTTCCCTTCTCTCGCCCCCCCTTCCCTTCTCCCCTTTTTTCTTCCCTCTCTGCCTCTTTCCTCCCTTCTCCTCCCGTGTCTG
This sequence comes from Menidia beryllina, assembly GCA_013363375.1. Lineage (NCBI taxonomy): Eukaryota > Metazoa > Chordata > Actinopteri > Atheriniformes > Atherinopsidae > Menidia > Menidia beryllina. The sequence continues at coordinate 906,189 of JABUIW010000200.1, read as the reverse complement.
TGTGGGAGCGCGTGTGTTCTGTGAGCAGCATCTCAAGATGATGGCGAGGTACGGGCAGCTCTCGGGAGTAGCAGCCAGTGGCGTGGGCTCCGTCCCCGAGACGCACTCGCCGCTATTTCCCAGGGACCTCCTGTCATCGCCCGCCCAGATGGGCTACAGGTCACCCCTGGTAAGAGGATAGACAGACAATATATCTCCAATCCTGTAATCAACCTTATTCCACGGAACAAAGCAGGGGAAATAGCCAGTCGTGGTTAGTTGGTTCGGATGAAAAACTATGGGCTGTGTGTGCTGAGGAAAAGAGCGAAAGGGCGGAAAGAGGGCAAATCAATTGTGGGATTCTGCCTGTATCCCCCGTGGATGGTATTAGTAAATATTTACATTGGTATGTTTGTTCAATTAAGGACGCCTACTCTGTCTTTAGCCTCTGCCAGGCTCTTATCAAGGGATTTTGAAGAGTTTGTGTGTGCATGTATGTGCGTGGGTACAAATATTTTGTCTGTGAAACTGTTCAAGTCAGTGATAATCTATGATATTTGATTTATTTTGTACTTCCTCTTTGATGATTCAATTTCCTTGAAAAATAATTAGACATCCAGTGGCGATGCATTTACTTCTGTTTAAAAACTTTTGCTATCATCCTTGTAGTGATATATTCCCCTTTGGGTGATGTCCGTTTGCAAAAAAATCTGAATTTTTTCAAATAGATTTCCTTTTCAAATCTCAAATCAATTAAATTCCAATCAACATCTTACAAGTCTTGCTACAGCTGTAGAACATTGCAGATAGATATTTTCAACAGGAGTCAACATTACTCTGCAATTTACATAGTAAAGATTACTTCGGGGAAAGAGGAATGAGAGAGAAAAACGGGTTTGAGAAAGCCCACAGCGTTTAGGCAAAAGCGATGTAAAAAAAAAAAAAATCCCTGACTCGCCGCATTAAAGCGACATGAAGCTGTGGGTGTCTAATCTGCTGTGGGCTCTTCATTGGTTCGGCTCCCCTTCAAACTGGCTCAGATCCACGCCCCTGAGCCTCCCGGAAGCCTTCATAACCCACTGTCATGCTGCTGACTGAACCCAGGGGTTTCCGTCAAGAGTATGCAAATGCGTGGCGAGGATAAGCGCTGGAAAACGTCCGCGTGGAGCCGGGCTCCCCAAATGTTTTTCAGTTTTCGCTTTCAGTTCTTGCTCGAGTTCAAAGCCATCAGTCCAGTGTTTTGCTGATGCTACAGAGCACAAAGAATTGGGTTTTCCAATGCCCATTTAAATCCAGCAGCGTGATCAGCTGTTTGTATAAAGCTGCTGGAGCATGAATTATCTGTTGAGACCAGTGGAACTAATAAGCCGACTTTATTACACAAATCCATACGATGTGTACATATTTAGTTGAATTCTTTCACCACGTTTTAAAATGAAATGTTGCTGTGATTACTTAACTACTCGTTTCCAGGGTGGAGCTTCATGATTAGAAGACTAGCTTCGCATTACATTCAACGTGGCAGGAAAGGGTATTAATTAAATATCGAGTAGAATGAAATCATATGTGCTCCTGCGTATTTGTGTGCATGCGTGTGCGCGTGTGCATGATTACCCTGGTTAAAAAAGACCATCGTTAAAGTGATTAATGGTGCCTTCATTAAGCACAGCCAGATCATTTGCATGCATTAGATAAATGTGCTGGAAGATTCTGGTGGCTTTGGTGTGTAAAGCCTTGAAAGGGCTATTGCATTTTAGAAAGCTGGTGCTATCAAAAGCAAAAATATTCTTCCACAGCAACCTGTGAGTATTGCTGCGTGTCAACATAGGTGTAAATTAATTTTACGACTCTATCTCTGTTTCAGTATTCCGCTTTGTAGATTAAGATTCGTATATATACTGGTTATATTCAGATGATTGTGTAATTAAATTAAATATATCTGACTTTATCCTCCGTGCCATACAACTACAGTAAAATCTACCATTACTACGCCCTTATACAATTAAAAAAAATAGTGTTTTAATGCTTCTGTTCCTGCTAGCTTGTGAAAACGGTCTTAGTGGCGCATTTAAAGCTGTAGAGCAGTGTGTCTACAGAGCATTCAACGAATTAAGCGATTAGAATCCAGTCAAGCAGACAATGAAATTATGACTAAAATTCTTGGGTTCAGAATGAACATCTGTGGTATCAGTTAACAGGATTAAGATGAAATACGATCACCATTTAAGACAGAGGTTAACTATCTGGATAGTGCATAAATTGGAAAAGATTCTAGTTTTTTTCCGTCCGAGATCTCATTTTCAGAAGCCGGCATCTACATAAAAGCCTCCATCTAAAACGCACTGTGCACCGTGCTTCAGATCTGAATGCTGTTAATTTGGAGAAAGCTTCACTGATTACCCACTGCAGGCAGCTGCCGTTCTCCATGTGACACGAGGCTTTGTTTGACAACTCCAGTCTTTTTTGTTTCGACGTTCAAAAAATAGCGAGCATTGTGCATCAATCCGGCCTTAAGTCATTTTTCTGAGCCGCAACGATAAAACCCATGGAGAGATGAAGGTATGTGTGGGGAGGATTGTCATAAAAGATGGCAAACATGTGTCACCACAGTATATAAGCAGCCAAGAAGTAGTTAGAGGTCATGTCTATTTCATAACAATAATTAGCTCCTTCCATCTGCTTCTCACTGCATTTCCCCTTTCCTTGATTGCAGTGTTCTCTGTATCCAGGAAATTAGTTCATTTATGCTCCACAACCCCGCTGTCACCGAGGCACAAACAGGTGCAGCAGACTGAGCAGCGCAGCAGAAAGAGAAAGATCCTCACAGACACAGAAACACTCGGATAGAAATGTGTGCAAATTGCAGGATCAAACATGATAATCGGGCCACAAACACAATGGTGGTTGATTAACACGGGGGCCGACAAGAACAGATTTGGCTATTGTGTCACACTTTGAATGGCAAAGCAATTTACAAAATATTCAAACTTTGCAATCTTTGGGCTAAAAGGTGAAAGCACAAAACAGAAAATGTGCCTTTTGCTTCTGTTAGAGCATGATATGGAAGTTTGATGCAGTGCTGTTCAGCAAAGCTTCTTAGCTATAGGGCTGGGGGGGGGGGAGAAAAGGACACGCTGCTCGACCATGTCACCCTTATAGCATTTCTTAAGCTACAGTAGAGCGAGTTATGGCCGCTCGACATCACAGAATTTGCATTAAGCACATGAACACACGCGTGTGCGTGCACGTTATGTCACGTATGCAGTGGGTGCGAGCACATGTGCCGTGTCAGTTACAAGGAACGAGGAGAAATGCACTGCGAGGGGGGCCTGAAGCCTTGGGTTGGTTGAAGGAGCATGCGTGTGTGTGAAAGTGTGTGTGGACGTGTGTGTGCACGTGCGTGCGCCGGCCACCAGTGCTGCAGGGAGGGCCCGGTGATCAGCAGCTGAGCCTGCGTCCCGCTGGGAGCCATCACTGCAGAATGGAGCAGGTGTCTGAAGCCCCGTGCACATCCACACCCAGCGCACACACACGCTCATGTGCCCACACACACACACACACACACGCACGCTTTTTCCCAGCCACAAACTGTGTTTTAAATTCTTAAAAACGTGTTGTTTTTTTCTTATTCGCTCGTCTCTTTGACTGCACCTTCAACTAATCCGTTTAGTAAATTTTACCCAGTCCTCGTGTACTTTTAAGTCTGTTCCATTATAGTAGCACAGTACCTTTTTATTTTCATACTATTCAAATAATATCCCTACTTGCTAGAGCCAGCAAAAATGAACCGGAATCTGACTTAAGTAATGCTGATGTTAGTGTCTCCTCACATTTGTGAAATAACCAATCATGTGTTATTACTACAGAGACTAAATAAAACTGCAATGATCAACCCAAGTGTCCCAGCTACCTCAAAAAGATAAAAGAAAAATTTAATCTGTGGTTTTTTTCCATGCTGATTGACAGGTCTTTCAATACACAGATTAACATAAGTAAATCAGAGTCGTCACAGCTTTTACAGCAGTGGATTAAACATATATTGTGTGAATTGTTGCAGGGATTTACCTCAAGTCTACATGTGCGCAGTTTAATAGGTTAATAAAAAGAATCTCACTTACTGATTCTCATTCCACGTTAAAGAATCCCAGGGCAGCGATATTTCTTGGAAATAGAAAAACATTTCATTTCAGAGACAAATTTGTTTTCTCTCCAGGACAATGTTTTCACATCCAGTTGCAGTAATTGCATTTGGTTTAAGGAAGATAAATACTGAGAGAATAATGAAACAGACACGACTTGGGGGGGAGGGTGTAAAAAGTATTGTGCTTGCAAATCTGGTACGTTACAAAAGCATTCATGGAAAAATATAGAAATATTTCTTGACTAATGTTTGATGTAATTTCAGATTAAGGTTTTCCCTGCCCTGAAGGAAGATTTGAGGTTCATGTATTGGCTCAGTAAGTCCCACTTAATTAATTAGCAAACTGACAGCAATATCAAAATGCACTGTGGATTTATGTCAGCCTTCTAAACCTTGATAAAGGAGGTATTAACCCATGCATGGCCTTTAGTGGCCTGCTTCAGTCGGTGATAATCTCACTCGGATGGCATGTCTTCAGTCTATTCCATCACATTAGACAAAATTGCAAACACAATCTTTTGACAAATGGAAAGTAAGTGTTCGTTTTTCCCTTTTTTTTACATGACGTTCCCATTTTGTAGGTGAGAGTCCCCGATCAGAAAAAGTGTGGCAGTCATTTTAAGAGCTGTGATGTTATTGTTGACAGCTCTGGGGGGGGAACAGATCTCCAAACTTAAAATGGTTGGTGGTTATGAGATAGTGCTGTTTTCCGCGCCTGGGTTCCTGACATGTTGATGAACAACACTATTTTGTCTCATCTCAGGATGGATAGTTTCAAAGCCGGTGCGTTTTTATCGATTGGCTAATTACTGGGGATGAGGCAAAGTATCTGCTGTCACCATGAATAAATGATACATGGCTGACTTGTGCATAAGTGCAAAGGCAGAGTGACCACTGAAGCAGCGGCGGCTGACCGTTGGTTCTGACCGTCGCACCTGGATGTGCTGTGGGTCTTTGCATTTCGCCAATCAAGTTGCTGCACTGTAATACTTTTTTCCCCTCTCTTATTAGCTTATGACAAGCAAGCTGAATTAAGATGTATTTAGATTTAAAATACTGGAGGGGCATCAGTTAGCAGTTTCCAAATAGTAGCCAAAAAGCAATATCATAATCTGCCAACCTCTCACTTCCAAAAGTAATGGATATATTCTTACAGCAGCATTTGTGTCAAGAATATGAAGTGTTTAGATTTACAGAAATAAATTAATATAGCGTAGACATATTTTCTAGGTTGTAAATATTATACAGTAGATCTGTATATGAAGTAAGCTCATTACAATTCATTGTCTAGTGTGTACTCCGTGTTGTGATTTGTTCCAGCAGCCGGGCTATCTTTACAGTGACAAACTATCTTATAGTGTTTGTTTTCTTTCTTTTTTTCCACTTTCATGGACCAAATCTCTGAACAACACAAAATGAGCTAAACATGTCTCTAAGCATTTAGGCATTAAAGCCGAAACCCATCAGGGGTTTTTCTTGCGCATTACACACTTGCTTCACTTCAAGCATGAAGTGACATTTTCAGAGATGGATTTGTGTAGCGTGGGCATGGTTTAGGTCCACAGCGCCGATGGCCATGCCCAGCCATGTAAAGAAGTCTGGATGTGTCCAATTTCTGAAAGGTTACTCCTTATCAAAAGCCACAGTCCAGTCATTTATGCAGATCTGATAGTGTGAGATTTTTGATGAGGTCTAAAATGCCGTGACGGATAGCGGGCCTAACATTTCTCCACCAGGGTTCTGAGTAGCAGATTCTGTTCAAGAGGAAAATGAGCCGGCCTTCTGCAACAAGAAAAAAAGGCTAACTGAGGAGATAAGAGAGATGAAAACGTAAATAAGGATGTTTGATTGTGAACATCAGTCTGAGAGACGGTGAGTCTCTTCTCTGTTGTTGTGGAGTGTGTGCATAATGGGGGTGGTTGTGATTAAAGCCTGCACCAGATGGACCTCAGCGGTCACCCTGTGAGCATGGATGTACCCCAACAGGATCAAACGCAGTTCCTCACAGCCCCAGAGCCCACCAGTAAACCCCCCCGGATCCAACGACCCACCACGCTGCAGCATGGTCACTGCCTCATTTCACACCCCCGTTAAGACTACAGGACAACATAGAATCCGTAGAACCAGTAGATCAACAGACAGTTTGCTGGCCGTTTTTCCCATCTTTTGACAACGAACATACCAAATGCAGCCCAGGCATTCGCATATGTGAGTCATTCTTCAAAAATAGCAGCGAGGCTAAACTTTATAATCAGTGTGAGGGCTGCTGGTCCCCTGAAGTTGAATGTCACATCAAGCTGTGGGCCACTCTGTTGTCCAAATGGACACTAATCCACCAGAGTCCTGTTGAGAGCACACTCTCTGTGCCAGAACACATGCCAGAATCAACAGTGAATGCATAGCTAAGCCTTCCCGGGTGCCAGCACAATGCTTCCCTCATTCGTGTTAGGCTACAACCTCAGAGTAATCAAAGAGTATTTTCACCATTTCTTCCTTTAGAAAAATGGTTAAATCGGAAATTTCCCGACTTTAATCTGTGCATTCAGGATAGACTATGTCCTTACGACCTCCCTTTGTATGACAAATTAAACATGTAACTAATCTAAATGTCAAAAAGCAGTTATTTACAGTCGGTATTTTGAATATTTCATGGTAACGGACGATGCATTTGCTTTCTATTTGGCACATAGAGACACAGTGTGTTCCAGTCACAGTCTTCCAACAGCTCCCTGTCACATCTCTGCTGTTTGCAAAGCTCCAGCCATACCAAACTGCTTTGACTTGAAGTTGAAGAAAGTGGCTGTGACAAATGCAGCAGAGCCTTGTTCTGGGATCAGCATGAAGAATTCATTTCTGATCTGAGGAATTTCCACCAGGGCGAGTGACATAGGCAGGGGTTAAGCTGGCTGTGCATCATGCCCACTGACACGGACGAAAGAGGATGTATGAGGAAAAGCTTCAACCAGATTAGCTTTAACCAAATAAACTTTAAATATAGTCTATATTCACATAACACATGTCAATCATATTCAGGTTTGTAGGATTTAGTTGTCAGTTATTTTTATAGTCAATAGCTTATCCAAAGCAAAATGTTATATTTTTCTATAACAATGAATTCAAAGCACCGAGCTACACACTCTTTAATTAAGCCTGTATTGTCAAATATCATTATAACCGTTTTTATCTCCTTTAAATTGGGTTCACTACTGCATTCGGTTTGGAATGTTTGCACTTGATACATAGTACCTGATTTGTTGGAACACTGGATTTATTTTCAGGTTAAAGAGACAATTAGAAGCTGAAATGTGAGAGACGTACTTGATGTCTGAGTGACAAGGTTATTCATATCACCATCTGTGTAAATGATGCTATTCAGTCTGCCTAGATATGAGCCCTCTGGTTAGAATCTGGTCCTGTTGTCTGCCTTTCTCAGCCCATTAGTTTTCTTCCAGAGCCGTGCTTGTGAAGGGAGAGGAAAAAAAGAAGAGTGACTAAACCGAGGGAAAGCAGGTGTACCATACGTTTTATACCATGAAATCTCCAGAAATCCTAAACACTGTATGTGCCATTAACAAAAGCCAGCTGCAACCAAGACAGCCATTGTTATCCAGAGACAGCTCCATGTTATCATGTCCACAGATGTTTGGTTTCTGGGGCTCGGTAGTGCTGACTTTGTCATCGTTGAGGGACACAGACATGTTGAAGGCTGCAATTCTCATTTGCTGATTGTTACCGGCAGAGGGTGGACACCTGCCAGGAGAAGGGCAGTCATCAGTCTGAGTAGCACAGCGAGATGCTACTTCTGCCAGAACTTCAATAGAGCAACTAAATCTATCCTTGAAGGGCAAATCAAAAAGAGGCTGAGTAAAGTAAGACTGCTCCGTTATGAAACGCTATAGGCTGTGTTGCTTCTTCAACTGCGCCAATTAGTTTGTAAATTAGAGATTTGAACTGAAATATCCTTTTTTTTTCAACTATTGAAAGAATGTTTTGGTCTCCAATGACAGTTTTAACACTGTCAGTCCTTGTTTGCACTGATTTAATCTGAACCTTAGCTTCCCGGCCCTCCAAAAACGTTCTCCCTTCGTTAATAATCAAGGTATTTCCTTTTAGCACACAGAGGTAACACCTCAGATCACATCTTTACTTTTCCTCCTTTAAATAGAAACCTTATTATGCAGAGTGAAACAAAAGACAGGCGTTGAAACACTATGTCTGACAGTTAACAAGACTCAAACCAAAAGCACCCACAATTATCACTTTCTACACTCGACATTTTTAAACCTGTTATACTGAATGTGTGATTTTTAACCTGCTCTTTAAAACTTGTGATCAGAACAACAAGTGACTTCTCCTGCCAGAGTTTCCGTAGATCTCTCATAGAAATATCCTAGGGCCACACATGAATTCAGATGTTTTGTGTTTTCAAACTGGTTTGTGTGCTGTGAGTGTGGATGTGATTATGTGCATGCTGGCAATTAGTTTTGCACTTTGGTGTGTGTTTATGGATATGAGCCAGAGCCAATAAGTGAGATGGGTTTCACATTGCTGACAGTGTGGCTGGCCTTTCTGGGTTATGGCCACAAAAGCTTTTAAACTTTCAAAATGATGCAGGAGCAAAGAAATATAATTTACGTTTTAAAAACTACCACTATTCCACATTAGTCATCATTGCTAAGGCCAAATAATGCATCCAATCAACGCTATGAACTTTTTTCATCCAGTAACACAGAGCATGAAAGCCCCAAAAAGAGTAGCTCTTTTCATCTTTATTTCCTCTTTGAGTTTTTTTCATTTCTATAGTGCTTCACATGTGTTCATAGGGCTAAATCTGTAATGTATGGCTGACATTCATCCTGTTAAGAATGCCAACGTGAAGCCTTTAATTGAATAGCTGAACCACTCTCTCTGCTTATACATAACAGTATAATGGTGCACAGCTCCTATAAGCACTTGGCAGCCACATGGGTTCATGTTTGCGTCTGTATATACCAATTATTCTCCCTAACATAGCACACTGGAAAGAACAGATGTGTTTATAGCTAATTTACTGAGCAGTGGTTGTCATTGTCATTGCTTTCTAGAATCACAGTCCCGTAGAGCAATCAAGTGAAATGACACGCCATGCAAAAACAACTGTGAGAGGCTATTTTCACTATCAAATCACTTTCTCATTTGAAGAAAAAGGTCATTTGGATTATATTACAAGGGGTGAAAACAACCTGAAAAATATTTTTTTATTATGAAATACCAAAAAAGATCAGCCACTTTACGCCACTGTAAAAGCAGAGCACAAAGAAACCCAGAATAAGTAAAAAAAGAGCGAAAACCTGATTTGTGAGTAAGTCACTATCAATGTTCGTCTCTTTCCTGTGGGGACCTGACAGGCAACAATAAAAACAAGGTCTTGCCAGGCTTATTAGACGCTATGGGACAAAGAGAATATCTTCCCAGGTCCAACCTTAAGCCTTTATTGAACCTTAAAGGTCGAGGCGGGGAATAAAAGATGGACAGAAGACTGAGGGTTTGTTGCCTCTACCATTCAGTTGCAAATTTTTCTTCCCTTTGCTCAGGCACAGAATATAAAGAGGCATACGACAAAGAAGCGAAAGACGAAGACGTACTTCTGTCTACTACTTCATTCATTTCCATAGTTTCAGTCGACATAACTCCTCCTCAGTTTACAGAGTGTCTGACTACACTGCAAATGGCAGCATATTTTTCTCTCTGAAACAATAGTGAGCTTGTTCAGGCCTCCCACCCCCTTGTGTGAGCACATGAACTACTCAGTCCTAATTGAGGTCGTAGTAAGAAATCTCATTAGTATGTCAGGCACACGGTTCCACTAGGCTGGTTAGCTAGCTGTAGTTAACCAGACAGGTGGAGAGGTCAGGGGAGAACAGAGACAGAACAGAGACAGAGGAGCTGTAGGTTTGTGCTGCCTTTTTGTCTCCCAGAACTAGGCGCTCTTCTGTATCCTCCGCCAGGTTCATCTGGGAGCTCATTTGTGTGTCTGCTGTTGAGTGTTCAGCCAAAACTCAATACTCACAGTTGTATAATTGTATGAAACACAACATTAGAAAATAATGTGTCTTGTATGTGCAAGCTTTTATATTGTACGTGCAGACTGGGATTCTGTACGCTCATACGAGGGTCTTCTGTGAGTTACAGAGGGCATCGTGTGGTGATGTGGAAGTAGATGGTTTATCTTCAGACATCAGTATGTGTTTGCTTTTATGCTGAAGGGCTACAGGGTCTCAAAAAGTGTCAAACTTTTCAAAATTGAGGCGCACTGCTGACAACCATTATTGTACAACTGATTCATCTAATGTAAATCCTAGCTTATTATTAGGTTTTGTTTTTTTATTCATTTATTAATTCATAGTTTGGTTTGTTTGACCTTCCAAAGAAAGGTGGCACATTACTTTTTTGTGTTTAATCAGCTCCTCAGTTATATTTGGTTTCAGCTCTATTTTATTAACGCTTACCCAATAATATCTATTCATTTTAAAATTCAGGACAAAAATCCATCCATTTCATGTCTGTTTTCTTTTGCCATTTGAATTAATGCTCAGTAATCTAGTTTAGAGGTGTTTTAAGGATAAATCTGTCTAGACTCAGTATATGTCCAGTAGTTAGGTTAGAGGAAATCAGCCGCACTTGTGTGAGGGAAAAAAAAAAGGAAAACTGGGATGTTTGGATCTTTTTGAAGCATGAGATGGTAACCAGCTATTTCAAATGAGGAGATATGATTAAATATGCAGCATGAGGGGCTTGGACGTATCAAAACTGTGAGGCAGTATGGAATTGCATGATTATGTGTCAGATATGTGCATTCTGAGGCTCTACCAGTGAAGTGTGTTAAAGGAGGCAAGAGCTCCCTCTTCTTGTCTTCCTGAGATGGGAGCCAGGTGGATCACTTTCTAAGTTATTCTTCACAAATAGACGGCGCTGAATGATGGGAAACCATCGCCGGGTAATTGTGGCTTCAGAAGTTCCTGATTCCACAGCAGCGATCCATCAGAAAAATGTAAGATTTGGTACCCTGCCACAATCAGACAATCCACACTGAGGGTAGACAGGGGAAGCTGAGCACCTGTGCAGGGAGAGGGGGGGGTCTGTGTGTGTGTGTGTGTGTGGTGGGGGGGGTAATGCAGAGCTCCTTTTCAGCTGAGGCAGAAAGCTCTAAACAACATGGGGCATATTCACAGCAGCAATAATGTACAGCAGCTCTCTCCCATCTTTATGACAAAGAAGGGACGTGGAGGCACGCGCCCATAAACTAAAAGCTGAGCGTGCTGATCTCGTGCATAATTCTCCTCAGTCGGTGGACTGATAATGATTATGTGCGCGCACGAATAGAAAAACGATTCCAACTGCTCTCTGCCATCCACCTCCCCGTGTGATGCTTCCCTCCAGCCCACGCGTGGACCACAGCCCGCCTCCTCCACTCTCATCCGGCAGCCCCGCCCCTCCTCCCGCCTCAGCCAATCACAGGCTGCGCGTGAGGCGGGAGGACCTTCCGTAATTGGGTTTTAGGGAAAGGAAAGGTAGAGTAGTGCATGCCCTGAATCCTGTTTTGAGTGGGATCCTTAGGTCGGGTGTTTGTTCTGAGTTTTTGGTCCGGAGCGGGACAGGGCTTTTCTCCTCCCACGACTGGGCTCGCTGTAGTTTTTGTTTTTACTCCATCACCTCCTCGGCTCATTCATCCTCTCCGACGCGCAACTGATTTTCCTCGTAGACTTCATCGGCTTTTCCTAGTTTGTGCACCCCCCTACGCCCCCCTCACTCCTTTTTTGTTTTTTTCTTTATTTGTATTTCCCTTCTCCGGTAGAGCATCACTACAACCAGCGGGCTGACTCAATAATGGTCATGGTGAGTAGAGTTGTGAGACGCGGGTGTGCGTGTGGCCGGCTGGTGGGGGGCACGGAGCCGGTGTGCCACCCCCCCCCCCCC